>MU392775.1:0-59049 GCA_022578505.1 Nemania abortiva | reverse complement strand
AAAAAAAAGCTTATTATTAAATATTTTTTTTATAGCTACTATTTTTAAAAATTTTAAACTTTTTAATATTTTAAAAGTTATTATTTTTTATAAAGCTATTTTAAATATAAAGTTTTTTTTTTTAGTTAGTTTAAAATTATTGTTTGTTTTAAATATAGCTTAAAATTATTATTTGTTTTAAATATAGCTTAAAATTATTATTTGTTTTATTAAAAAATAATAAAACAAATATTTATTTTAAACTAAATAATTTTTATAGTATTAAATATTTGCTAATATTATTAGTAATAGCTTTATTTAGTTATATTTTTTATTAAAATATATTTATATTAAAAATAATATAAAGTTATAGTTTTAAAAAAGTAGGGCTATATACAGGCCTTTATTTAAATATATATAGTATAAAAAGTATATTTCTTATATTTAGTAGCTTAATAATAATAACTACTACTTATTATAGTATAATTAAAAAAAAAAGTGTTTAATTTTTATATTTATTAAAATTTTTTAATTTTTAGCCTATATTTAGCATATATTAGGCTAATTAAATATATTATAGCTTAATATATGCTAAAAATATATTAAACTACTAAAAAATTTTTTATAATTAAGCATATGTTTAACATATGCTTAGCTATATATACTTTAAAAACAGGCTTCTAAAACAGGTCTAGCAAGTACAGTTATACCTAAAATAGGAAATTATCGACTCTTTTTATCTAGCTCCTGATCAATGAGAGAAGAAGCTACATCGCGTCTGATAGAGGCATCAAGGCCAATAGCTCTCTTGCCAAAGTCAAGTGACTTATCATCTAACTCGATGTTAGTAGTTTGATTTTGTAGGTAGTCATGAAACATAGAAACAGACTCACTAGCGCGGCGTAGGTTCGTTGTTGGCGCTGCGAGTGCCGAAGTAAAGGCAAGAATAAGGGCGATGACTTTCTGGCTGACCATTGTTGCGGTGCTAACAAAACGATGATATGATAGAGTGTATTGAGAAGAGGCTTGTGACGATGGTAAACCGGAATCGAGCTGATGGTGTTGATGCTGGATGGCGAATACGTTCCCTCGACGAGATATCCCCTAGTCTTTTATACTTGAACGTGTACCGTCTCTTTTTGCCCTCATCAACTACGTGCTCGGTTGGATGTTGATGTTGCCGACAATCTTATTCCCGATAGAATCACCGACCAGTTTCCCCCTTCCCACGAGAAACCCGCTCAGGACGATCTCGAGAACCCTCGCTGAGTGAGTAACTTCGAGAGCGATACGCCGTAGACATGATCGACTTCCTAATTTTCATGTCAGATGAAGTCCTTCGGAGAGCGAACAGTCCAATGAAGACCATATCCGCGGCTCGAATGCACGCCAATAGCTGATGCCATACCGGCCTTTGTGAGGATGTTGTGTTGTCTCGGAGATGATAAACATGTTGAAGCTTGGCTACCCACTACGAGTACCAAGCGGCAGCCTTCATTCCCGGCTATGGATGCAGATAGCATGACAGAATAGAGTAGCGTAGTCATGAAACCTGGCCCTGCATCTGTGGCGTGATTAAGCTTTCGTAGTAAACCCTACGTCTAGTAAAGTATACGACTGTATACTCGAGTATATGGCTGTACTGTGTAGCTTTTACCTATCGGGTAAGGTTTATCTTTTCAAGATACGCCGTTAACGAGCTCACCGCCTCTATAGTTATAAGTCGTCTTAATACTAAAAGGAGAAATTAATCATCATGTATGTATAGAAACTGAACTGACTATGTTGATATTTATTCCTAGGTCTTTTCGACAGAGAGGGACTAGCTTAAAATCACTGCAATACTATTTAAGTCATTTACTTAAGGGAAGTACCAAATGTGCTCAGTTTCTCTTCTACGTTTATAGTGGCTTGAGAGAAAGTCGATTTTCAGGGTCCGTCCGGTATAGTTACTTGACGCACGAAGGGTCTAATGGAACCCCGAAATAACATCGCCTGCAGTAAGATGACAATTTCTGAGCAAGAATGAAAATAATATGGCTATAGGCTATCAAAATTTGCCACTATGCAGGAATGGGGCCGCATGCTGCAATTGTGGGCTGAAGTGTAATCCCTGAGAATGCCGAATGCTGTGGGAGGACCAGGTAGACTGAATTCCGCTTCCGGATCCACCGTGTGACATGCCATTGCGATCTTGCATGTAGACCCTAATTTATATTCCTTCTCTCAGCTCCGGGCCTATTCCTCATAGGGCCGACGGGGAGCGAATCATTGGTTGCACAAACTAGAAAGGTCTCAACTGAATGTTTCCTATCTCGACGAGCTTCTGATCAAATAGGGATCGATAATACACCCATATCTGAGGACGACATTATCTACAGAGAAGGACGGCTAGAATCAGCGACCTACTCCAAAGCTTTCTAATGCCACGAGAACCGAAATACCAGCCCCTTACGGGAGCTGAGAGTGATCACTCCAGCATTGACGACACAGCTCATGAAGCTGTCGAGATGTCAAGTCCTCAAAAAGCGTCTTGGACCATCATTCGACGCCTAATTTTCCTTGCCGGTGCTGTTGCTGGTGGCCTCATAACGTATCTATCTCTTAGCTTTGTCGACTACTCGAGCTCTTCACACAGTCCTGCCGATGCATCACATGTGCCACAGTTTGCACCCGAGAGTGAGTTCAACCATTTACGAAGTCCCTAATTGGGATCTACGCGACGTGAATAAGCAATACTGACATATCCGGAAACAGTGCCGACCGTGACAACAACATTCTATAAGAAACAAGTTCTAATGGATGAGCCCAATGCCGAGAATCAGCTGGTCTGGGACTCTCTCGTCCCCATAGGCCGCGGCTTCGTCAACATCTCGAATCCCCAGGACTTCGGTCTGTTGCCGGGTATTCCGACGGAGGAAGGTGTTGATCGTTATTCAGTCGCCATGTATCACCAACTACATTGCCTTGTAAGTCCGCCGGTATCTATCAATTAGCAACAAGAACTGAACAAGTTACAGGACGCGCTCCGCCATCAGTATTGGCGGTTGATTCGAGCTATGTCTACACCGATGTCGGATGATGTGAGGCAGGAAACGGTGCATAAGATGCTTCGTGACAACCACGCACAGCATTGTTTTGCGTACATAGCGGAGAGCATCATGTGCTCCGGAGATCTAACGATTGAATGGGCAAAGGTTGAGGGCGACGGTACCAGAAAGCAGGTAGATGGCTGGGGAGTCCCCCATAAGTGCAAGGATCCCGAAGCGATTAGAGCATGGATGGAAGCGAACCATGGGCCCGTGAGGACAGGTCATAACCATGAATAGCGCCGCAAGTCGGCATGGAATAAGATAGCCCCCCGAGACTTTAGTATTTCGTTTCCATCTTCTATGCAAGGTCCACCTTCGTATCTGTCAGGCATTCTAAATAGCCGAATTATACATACCTTCTCTGCTTTGAGCCACTAATGACTTATCCGTCTAACATGGCAAAACCACGGATGATGTTCCGAGTATCGACGTAGGTCTACCTAGTCTCCGTCGTCGAAGGTGAACTGATGCATTAGGTAAAATCCACTAGATGGAGGTCGGGGATACTAATGCACTTAGTAACCGACCCTGCACTCCAGGTACCTACAGCTCGCATTAGGGCTCCCCCGCAAATCCACAATTAGAAGGTGGTATTCGAAGCAATTGCGGCTGACTCGAGCGATGTGATTTCACACTAGAAGTAGGTACCCTATGTATAATATTCTAGTGAAGCAAGAGCGGAATGAGATACGGAGGCCCGCAATCGCGCCGTGATAAGGGTTCAACTATACATTGCGGCCTCCCGGAGTCGTTCTCGGCTCCCGGCCCCGCCTATACTATGAACCTATATCGATGCCACTTGCAAGTGTTTGACCGTACCTATAGAATATATATGTTCCTCGTTGACCGAAGTAGACAAGTCATATAGTGGCCTATTTGGAGCTGTACTATCCATCTGGCGTGACCTCATACGCGCAAGGTATCTAATCATAGGGCTTCTACATAGACTACCTGTCGGCCAAGTTCTTCAGCGCTAAAAGTGTAGGCCCGCCAATACTAACTCAAAGAACCTCGGAAGAGGGCGCCGGAAGAGAGGCTAACGGTAACTCGGATTAGCGACGAAAACATCGGCTCCGCTCTCGCTTGACCCAAGTACACTCTCCCAATCTCGCTTAGGTTGATTTGATTTGGCCCAAACCTATTGGTGGCCTCGGGCCGCAATGCTTCCGCCTATACATACAACTAGTTTAGTGTATCTGGTCCTATCGTTTCAGGCGAGATTTCATATACCTAGGGAGGTTAGGCGCTTATTCATGCTCAGGACATAAAACAAACACCGACGAGCTCATGCAGCCTTTGTGGGACATAACAAGCCACATACATCACTTCCTGTACAGTTATAGGGCTTGATATCACGTGAAGGGTATAGTCGCTTCCTAACCTAGCGATTATCGGAGTCCGTCGAGGAAACTCGCAGTAGCGTGTCGTTTCTTTCGTCCCTGTTTACCATTCCCTTCTCTATCTCCTTTGGATGTTTTGTTTCACAGACGACGTTGATTACAGAGAATTCGATTCCGTATACTATTGTTGTAACTCGTAGGATGTGGTTTCGCAGAGAAGACTGATCTGAATTTTGGGTCAGACGTGTGTTTATGATATGGGGGACAACATGCATACGGAATAGTCTGTGAAGGGAGGTTGAAAGAGTAGTAATATTGTGGCAAAACGACGCCTTATTGCACTATCGGCAATACTGGTATACTTTCATGGCAGCTATCACCGACGATGGCGCGATTTGTCACAACTTTGGCTACATCTTAGTTCCATGTATCTTGACTACATGTGTCACAAGTCAGAGTGCCGTCCGGGGTAAAACAAGCGATGAACTACTTGCGCCGGAAATGCAATTGGCGCGGAAGCTCGCTAGATTTCTTCATTCTCAGCTTCGTGCCTGAATAAGGGTTCAGGAGCGGATCCTCGCTGATCCCTTGTGCAAGTAGGTGACCGATGTATACGCATGTAGACAGATGTATTGCGAGACACCTCCGTCGAAGGGATATTACTCCGCCTGACATGTAGGTTAGGCGGCCAGGAGCATATCCTTAGAGGATAAGGTTCCGGTATTTGAACGAGATCACCAACCTCTCTTGTTGTTTATACAGGGTTGGCATTCCCGCTCTATCCTCTTCCATCTCTCGTTCAACCGTTTCCTCATTTCTTCTTGCCGACGATTCCAGTTACGAATCGCTTCGGTTGGAAGGTTGTGAGTCACTGGCATCATGCCATCCTCTTATGAGCCCATCAAGGGCTCAGACGAGCCTGAACGAGGCTCTGATGAACCCCTAATTGTGGACTTTGAGAAATCAGCGGCCTATGGCCTCAAGGACTATCCTCCTCAGCGATCGAGAAAGATATGGCCTTGGGTTATGCATAGCGTAATCTTCACTCTGTATTCTGTCGCATACCTGCTTGCCTTCACATCTCAGGGATCGTCCTGTCCGGCTACAGCAAAGGCATACTGTAAGTCGACGTTTGCGTCTCCATAATGATTGGATACCGAAGCTGAATTGAATCAGCCCCGGCCAATGAAGCCATCAAATATACCAAGACGGTTTCCTACCACGGCGGACTACACGAGATGAGCCCGTACCGCGGTAAGCCACGACCAGAGCTTGACAAGGCATGGCACGACCTCTTGGAGCATAACAACATCCGTATCAGTAAGGATGAACTGCAAAGGATGAACAGAACTGCCATTGAGCTCCACGATGGATCCGGGTATTTTGGTCAGCTGAGCGCCTACCATCACTTGCACTGTCTAGTCCGTCATCCCATTCACCTGCTATTCTCTAGTCAATCATATAAACTAACGGGGAAGTAGAAATTCATCCGCCAAGTACTTCACCCGGAATACTATGACACCAACACAACTGATCGAGATGAGCACGTCGGTAAGTACGCAAGCCTGTCCGATCGCTCCGTTTCCTAGAGATATCCGCTAAAGAGCACTAGACCACTGTATCGATGACCTGAGACAAGCGCTGATGTGCCACGCCGACCCATCAATCGTGACCTTCGAATGGAAGGGCCCGGATTGGCGTCGGCCCTGGCCGAACTTCAATATCGAACACAGCTGCGTAGACTGGGAGGCGCTGGGAGCCTGGGCGGCAGAGCGGTCGTTCGACATCTACGACCAGCATACGGTTGTCCATCCGCAATTGGGTAAGTCACCATCTCTCAAAGGAGGAGAAATGACGACGAGGAATAAGCCTCGACTGACTCATTTTAGGGGTTATCTTCCCTCTTGTGGATGGGAAGTATGAAGATATCTCGCATGGACCGGGAATGCATATAGTCTGGCCCGATGGCCATGCACACGCCCACGAATAGACAAGTGCCTAGACTGCTAGTTATACCGTTTTGGGAGGTTGCCAAGTAGATCGGCCGATCGGGCGACATTTAGCGTGCGAACCGTCCCTCATTAGGGCAATCCATGCCTTCTAGAATCCATACGTCGCAAAGTTATAGGAAGCTCTAACTGCTGCTTGTCTACAAGTATATTTCGTGCTGCTCACATATGTATACACCTATGTACGCGATCACAAGATCTATGTTTCACGACCAAGCTTTATTAAGTGTCTTATTTAAAATTTCTTGTGAAGAAGTTGCTGCTTCTATTAATGAACTACTAGTAGGTACCCCGCCACCCCTCCCTCCCGCCGTCTGTCGCTAGAGGGGTCGCTCCTAAGGGCCTCCCAGGTAAGCAGCGCCCTAGATGCCCGTAGCTACGTGCATGCTTTTCTGCTTTATTTATACATCAAGTGACACTACCATCTCCAGGAAATATAGCTTATTTCCTTTTGTGTCATCGCATTGCTCCGGGAGGGACTAAGTGTAATAGCGCACGATAGTAGGATTTAAGCGGTCTGAAAGACTCGTAGGGTCCCCCGAGGCATCCCTACAAACTCGGTTCCACGACCAGCTAGTAGTATATTATGCTCAATAGAGCCATCAAATCTTAATTTGTGAAATGCCCGTGTTGATGTTGAGTATGCCGATGTCTGATTCCTCCATTCGCTACACGTGACCCGCCACCTCCTCCATTGAGAAGCTTCTTCTAAAACCCACTTTGTCGCTCGACTAAAAATTTCAGGTATCCCGTTGCCTCATCTCAAAGTTGACTCTTCTTAATAAATACTTCAGAGATCAGGATTTGTTAGAAAGCGTAGCTTTCCCGAACACGTATTGGCAACGGCGATTAAGTGTGAGGGAAAGCGTGGCTTGAGAATATAACGGTGACTGACCCTAAAACTCTATAAAAGTGGTTGGTCTTCCTATTAGTCTAGACGGACTCTGCAACAGTCTGATTGGTCAGAGTCTATTTTCGAAATCAACCACAACGTATTTGCATTGAAATCGACTGTGTGGCTTGCGTGCTACCTGAGGCCGCTACGCCCCTGCCGGACCTTAGAGACTTTTTAAAAGAGACAACAGTGTCAAAAGCCGTTGAACAGGTATCTAATCTCTTGGTTTTTTTTACAATTCGGGGTTTATAACTTGCCAGGTTGCTGAAAAGGCTTATATGGTCGACTTATTGTCATATTATTAATGAACCATGGGCTGGTCTTGTCATCAAGAGCTCTGGCAGGCAGAGACGTGGAGACGGATACATGACCTTGGTCGTATGCTACCTTCTCTACAGTTCTGATTGAGTGCAGAAACTTGTACTATCCATGCACGTGTAGGTACCTCCTCGGGTACTCACTCGATATAGCTACAAGGTACCTAAGCTATAAGGGTCTGGGTAGGGGCTGTTAGGTACCTATTTCGGTAGCGCTCTTATGATATGATGCAGTGGGGTCGTCGAGAGGATACCTACCCAGGTACATGTAGGTAAGCTTCAAAGCTCGAGTCGTCAACCAAAAGAGAAAGCACACCACGAAGTACATACGTGCTTCACTCAACAGGAGCATGTTAACACTCGGTAAGCCACCGTCGCTTTTGAATATCATTTCTCCTTCCACTCTGCGAAGCACATCCATACTAGACCATGTCCCTTTCCTAGGTATTCTAGCCGTATGTGTAGAATCCACGGTCTACAGGTAAAGAGACCACGCTATTGGTGTTTCTCAACTCTCTACTTCTAAACGACGACGACATGCATAGAAGAGTGGTATCGGCTTTGTCGCGTTTCTCACTGCATTCTGCCTTGCCGATCTGACAAGCCAATCAATCATTAGCATAGTATGTAGGATTGTGGGCTGTTACCAGAAAGCGCCACGATCATCCCGCCTTTCTCCAACCCGTTGCCTGGGTTCGTCCACACTAGAGACTCTTGTTTTTTTCTTCAGTGCCAAGACTAGTCTGCTTCTTAGGAGAGATAGATTAGCTGTGACTGCGATGGCTGACCCCTTTTCCATCTTCGCGGGTGCCGTTGGCGTGACCGACGTAGCTGCCAAGACGTCTTCGACATTGCGCAAGCTTATCTCGGAATTCAGAAATGCCCCCGCATTGGTCCAGGCTCTATTCAACGAAATCACAGAGATAAGTGTTGTCCTTGAGAGAGTCAAGGAGTCTCAACGAGCGGTGCGAAGCCTGGGCGACCTACAACACGATGACGCTTTCCTTGCTGCTCTTGACGGTCAGCTTAATAAGGCTCGAAATATCCTTACGGATATGGAATCTCTTGTTAACACGCTAAGAGCGGGCAATTCAAGGACTCGGGGGTTCAGATGGCTCCGGAAGAAGGAGCATGCCACCGACTTAAAGGTCAGGCTCAAGGCAGTCCGTGTGAGGGTCAATGAACTGCTGCTCGCCCATAATCCGTGAGTCCTCACAATCGATCCAAGTAACTCACCCATAGCTTTGATCGCTATTGCTGATTTAATTCCTTGTGATATGCAGTTCACTAGAGAGTCGCATTATGCTCAAGCTTGATGGAGTCCAGTTCGGTGTAGATCAAACCCAAGCGAGTACTCAGACAGCTATCCAGACCGCCAACAGCAATTTTCAGGCCACCAGTAACGAACTCATTGCCATTCGCAACACCATGGCTCAGCAAAAGACTGTGGTAAATTCAGGGATGCAGACAGTACAAGATATCGTATCCGTACATACGGTCGAAGCTACTGGTCACAGACGGCAAGTTACCGACCAGCTCTCGACCATCCATAATACGACTTATGCCGCCTCCCAGACTCTCGGCCACATGCTAGCGGACCAAGCTAAGCAATTTAATGCTATACAGACTGTTCAGCTAGCTATGCTATCCGAGCTCGCTGCCGCAAGCAGCCAGTCGGTAGCAACAAAACGGCCTAGTCCCACGATTCAACCTATCTCCTCTTGCGAGAATCTCAACTCTGCCGTCTTCTTCTCTCTCCGGCTTCCCGGGTCTCACTGTGACAATGCATGTCCATGTAGATGCCATTTGCCAGCGCGACCTAACACGTCGTTACGCCTCCCGCTAATGTTGCGAGCAGCACTCGGGTATCTATTCCTCGGCTACACAGGTTATCCTTCGTCTCCCGCTCGCTGTAATATCCAGTACTGTGCCAAAGGAAGTTACGTGCGATTCCAGGCCAGCTATTGTTTTCCACTCTGGTTGTGTCTGCGCTATGTCCTTCAAGCGTCGATGGAAGCCTCTATGTCGGGGATATTCACATTCAGAATTGTGGCGAGACGAATAATGCCTTGGCAGCCCGGCCATATTTTATACGAGACGCAGAATGGAACTGTAGAAACTGTAGCAAACTTGCTACGCAATGAAAAATGGCATATTCAAGACGTTACCGCCGACGGGGAGTCTGTACTCCACTACGCACTTAAATCTAGAAATCCAAGGATTGAGATTATGAAGATGCTCCTCCAAAATGGGGCCGATCCAGATTTGGAAAGTGATCGTGGATTGTCGTTTCGGACGTTGGCCTCTGATTATATTGTCACACGGAGCTATTCACCGGACTATGTGCGTGGGCTGGAAGGCTTGTTACCAGGTTCGAACCATGAAGAGTTGGAACTGTCATACCTTCACAAAGTTGTCCTAGGTATATTGCCAATCAGCCTGTCTCAAATACTGCAGACTCCTGTTGCCTATATGTTGAACGGGAAGACCCGAACCGGCCGTACCCCTTTGATGTACGCCGCCCTCCAAGGCGATGGGGAGACCGTCCGTGCTCTAGTCGATGCTGGCGCCGAAGTCAACGAGGTCAGTGTTGAAGGAGGGACTGCGCTCCATTTAGCTGTACCAAGTGGAAGCCCGGTCTGTGTCGACGCACTTCTGCAGGCCGGGGCAGACCTCAACGCTTTGGATGTGAATAGGAATACACCTCTACATTTAGCAGCTGGTGGAAATCATATCACCATAGGCCGCAGGCTAGTTGATGCTGGGGCGAATATAAAGGCACAAAATGCCGATCGTGAGATGCCGATGATATGTGCGGCATACGGGAACGCCGTGGACATGATACATTGTTTGTATCATGCCGGGGCGAGCCTAGAGTCCACCGACCACAGGTGGAGAACACCGCTCTGCGTTGCCGTCTGGAAAAATGCGAAAGAGGCCGCTATTCTGCTGCTTCGCCTCGGCGCTAACGCTGCGTATGTTGGCTCCGATAGATGGACACTGTTGCATTATGTGGCGTGGTTTTCGAGTTTGGGAATGACGCGTGCTCTCGCTAGTGTTGATGCCAGGGGTCCGGATGCGACAGCACGAGACATTGATGGCTGGACAGCGCAGGAAATCCTAGAGTGGCGCGAATCAGGCTCAGATTCAGAGAAAAGAGCGGCCTTCGTGGAACTTACAAGGCGTTGGTGCCGGTCTGCGGAAGCCAATAGCATCGAAACTGATTATGGCATATGTGATAATAACAGAAGTGATGACGAATTTTTTTGGCCAAGACGCCGTCGGGCATGTCGCTAGAGGTATATAACTCTAGGGCTACGTAGGTTAAGGAGGCCTGAGATATTTTGGGTAGATGGTATGGAATTTACTGCAAATGGTATTATTATTATATTAGCACTATCCTAGATGGCCCAGTGGCGTAGCAGATCAGCAGCAAAGTGCGCCGCCTGCCGCCAACAAAACCAACAACTCTTTTAATTCCTAACATACTCTTGATTTTCCTTTTCCAATAAAATTGAAGAACCGATGATATGCTAATACGCGCCTTTATGCAACTCAAATTTTGTAACACTCAAACCGCCGACCGCCTAATTTTCCGGAACCTGATAATGCAAATGCGAATATTTTACAGAGCGACGGCCTCGCCCTACGGGAAGTCGGACTCGGCGCGTTCTAACAAGGGCCGCTGGTCCCAATTATCGTCGTTGTCGTCCTCTTCCCCAATGCTCTCATCGTCGTCTACGGCGGCGTTTCTCTCCTCATCTCTATCTTCGAAGTCATCCTGGTCATAGATGAAGAACTGAGCGAATATGCCTAGGTCTAGTAAAAGGGTCCCTAGACTGCCGGCGAGCCAGGAGGCATTGACGAGTAGGTACCTCCCATAGATCCGACTAGCCTCTCCAGGCTGGCATTTTGCTTCGCGGCACACGGGGTCGTAGGCGAATATACTTAGGACGTAAGTGAGGTTTCCTAAGCAGGCGAAGAGAAAGAATAGGATGCTGATGCCTTCGGTAGATTTCCGCCGAAAGTTCAGGAGCATCTGAGGAAGCCGAGACCCTAGATATAATGCGGCGCATAGCCAACCGAATATTTGGCCCCAGAGGTCGAGTGTTGGAAGATTGTCCCCATGTGTACTAGGTTTGCGGCTCGAGTACCCCCGGCTCAGGAACCAACCGAGTACACCGGCCGCGCAAACCATCAAGATAGCTACAGCATTCCAGAGGAAGGTCTGTCGCTTCGTAGGTACAGGCAGAGGGGCAGCAGACCGCTCGGGCATCATGGGAACTACTGGAGAGAGATGCGACCAACCACTACCTCTCCTTTCGCGTTGGTCAAAGTAATCAGCTAGTAACGCTGTGCCCTCGGTGGGCGCGCCCGTCGCATGGCCGTTAGGAGGATTTGGAGTAGGAGTGGGGGGCGCAGCCTCATCCCGCCACGTGAAGCCCTTGTAGTAGAAGCACTGTCCCAACAAGACGAAGTCGGCGATGGCGTAGTATATGGCAAGGATAAGCATCGTCGGCAGGACGCCCTGGAGGACGGCGCCGAGGATGTTGAAAACGTCGCCCGAGAGCCATATTATGATGAATTGGACGGAAAGCCCGTCAGCAGAGTTCCGTCGGAAGTTTTCTATTATTTGCGGAGAAAAGACCACAACCCATGCGGCGATGGAGATGGAGCTGGATCAAGGATGTCGATGTTAGTGGAAAAGCACATTGTTACGCCAGCGTGTAAGAAAGGCTCTAGAGTTGAAATATGTTTGAGACTCCTAAAAACGCATCAAAGAATCTTACCCGCAAATACCTGATATCGCCTCGACATCGAGATTTAAAGGCCCTGTGGGCGGCGCTACCTTGACAGTAGTCATGATAACAGAGGCCGTGGCGCCGTTCGACCTTGTTGACTTTTAAATCTCTTTTTAATGAGGTAGATAGTTGTTCACAAAGATCGTCTGCAGGGAATAGATATCACGAATCCGGATCCAGCAATCAAATGAAACCGTCATTGGCCATTGGCGGAGAAAGAGAGATGAGGCACGTTGAAGAACCAATAGGCATATAAGCTTAAAGTAAGTTGTCCGACCCCGACCAAGTCCGATAGTTTGTTTAAATAAAGTAGACAGGGTGCCGTCGGAAAGTAAAGAGTCAGAAAACCTACTTTGGACGAGTGGATGCGTAATATAGCCACTTTGCGCAAGATTGAAGAATGCGATTCTGGTTTTCCATGGAGCAGGAATTTTCTTCTAGTCGCAAGCTAAAAATGGTCATTTGCCCCCCGTCTAGATTCAGCCAAATATGGCCCGATTCCAGGGGGTGTACCGTCTGACTAGGCACTTACCTAACTAAATACCTGGTGCCATGGAGCCACATCCACGATAGCGATAGCGCGTCCCCTATGACGCACTGCTGAATCCGAGCCCCACGTTCTACACGTTGCGTGCTGATTGCGGGGGAACCTGGACCCTTTCTTGCCTTTCCCATTCTTCAGCGGACCTGAGCTCAAAGGACACTGGCCGATGACGTTTGCTATTGGGCGCTCTTGGGCATTTGTGCCTATTTCGTTGTTATTGCATGCATTTTTAGCAGAAAGGATTATGTGATCATGCGCTGCCATGTTGTGAAGTTCCTACTCTTAGAGTAGCCATTTCTTTGTAAGCCGGCATAAGTACCTATGGATTCTTGGTTCTACTTCTTCTCCAAGATGTATTTGCTGTGATCTTTATGCTTATTCCGTGATGCAGTAAACGAGATGATGCAGGGCTAATGATCATGGCATTAGACGATAAACGCCGTTGCAACTTGTGTGGCGCTCAATAGGAATCTGGGCTCATTCGGGATTGCTCTTCGTGGATTGGTAATCCACCAGAGGATCTCCGCCATCCGTATCGTGAGAAGCCCCCACCGAATCCACTAGGAGAGGTGTTCGGATATAACGTGACCTAAAACGAAACATCTCCGATGTCTTAGCACTTCTCCAGCTTATGAGTGCTACGTTTGATTATCTCGCACCATTCCCCGGCCGTATTTCGATCCGGAACGACGTCTATATTACAGCAGCATGCACCTAATTCCTTGATTCCATATATCTAACAATAATCATAACTGTGCGAGGCTTCATTAGTTTGAGAAAAATCAACTTCAGGTGAAAAAATTCAAGACCGTCGTCGTGATGAACACAGCAATCCCGGATTTGCCGATCCTTCCCCCAGACGACTCTATGTTGTCACGTAGGTTCGGCCGCGAGGTCGTCAACTACTTTTCCGGCAGCCCGCTGAATCGGGTGTCATTTCTGCGAACAGACCACGCGTTCCTGAACGCAGCTTTCGCTCATCCGTCGACATCCTTCCTGCTCCTAGACAACTACTCCCCACTGGCTAAGGACACTACCACTCTCGCTTATGTCGGTAAGGAGGATATCGTCTCCTTGACGGGCCCGGATCCTTTCAAGCAGACAGAGGAAGAGCAGATTAAGACCTTCAACTCTGCTATTACTCAGCCCACCATCTTATTTCTCGGCCTCGATGAGAAGAAGACGGGCTTCGCATACCGCGAGTACAAGGGCAATCCTTACTTTGCTATCGACGTGACGCCCAAGGGATCTATCGAAGAGAAGGCAAAGAGCGTGATCGAAGCCGTTAAGGCCAAGCAAGGAGTGTCATTCATTCCAGGGGGTAGGCTGCTCACTTTGAACGCCCCTGAAGGTAAGTGCAGGGCCTACTTTATGCATATTTATAATAAGTGAAGCTGATGTTCCGTATAGCGGCAATCTACGCCCAAGCTCGTGCGCTGTTGGACTGGAATGCCAGGAGCCCTTTTTGTGCCGGGTGCGGCGAACGAACTATGTCCATCAATGCTGGTATGAAGCGGACGTGTCCGCCTACAGACCTCGCTGGGGTTCCCGAGGGTGGCGAGCCAAAGAAGCGACCGGACTGCCCTACAAGGCACGGTATCAGCAACTTGAGTTTTCCGCGGACAGACCCTACCGTAATCATGGCGATTGTGTCGTCGGACGGCACGAAACTACTACTCGGCCGGGGCAAGAGATATCCCCCAGGATGGTACAGTACTCTTGCAGGATTCCTGGAGCCTGGTGAATCCATCGAGGAAGCGGTTCGCCGAGAGACGTGGGAGGAGAGCGGTGTCAATGTTGGCCGTGTTGTCATTCACAGTTCCCAACCTTGGCCCTACCCGGCGAATCTGATGATTGGCGCAATAGGTCAAGCCACGCCAGATGGTGAGGCTATCAACCTGGGGAACGACCAGGAGCTTGAGGATGCCAAGTGGTACACGTTAGACGAAGTTAGGGAGGCTATGAACGGCAGTGCTGTTGCCTTTGGAGACCCTCTACCCGAAGAAGAAAAGAAAAAACTACGCATACCACCCCAGACTGCCATCGCAAATCGCCTGATGGCGGCTGTCATTGAGGGATACCTAGGTGCCTCGCCAAAGATGTGAAAACATGACATGCGGCTAGAGGCTGGAGGCTAGTTCTAAGATGGAAATGAGTTGGTATTGGGCTATAGAGAAGGATTCTATGATGCATTTTCAAGCAAAATTTGATTTTCTAGAGGTATAGACAAGAAGAGCTGCGATAACGAGGTATGATGAATATAGAAACTTGGCGACTTGTTTGAATCGTAAGATCGTATAGTCTCCTCTCGTGTCCAAGCCACATCCCACCCAGCCACGAGCACGAGCCACAAGAATCCGTCGTCCCCCACCAGGTAGCGAACCCGCCAGCCCCGCACAAAGCCAGGTATAAATTTGCATCGGCCTGCCAAGTTTCTACTTTCTCTTTTCTCCTTTCTTCCTCATCATCAGTATGGGATAAATCTATCATCGTCAAATGTTAAATTTATTACCTACAAAGAAGGCTCCGCTAATGCGGCTTGCTGAGGGTTATTCTTCATTTCTTTCAATGAGTTTCCTTCCGTTCCCGGCCTCCTCCAGAAAATTCCAATCAGGCATCCTTCCTAATCAGCCGCCGACGCCAGCTCTTCCAGGTTCGGGACTGTGGGGTGCTTCGTACATAATAAACAACAGTGCAATTGTTTTGCATCATGGATATGGTTCAGAATAGCGTAGTGGATCACGTAGAACCTGCTTTGAAATTAGCCGCAGGACGTGATTTAATCTGTCCTAAGTCGCAACGACGGCATACTAGAGGTCAAGGCTCCAAAATGGCCTCAGGCAGGTGAATGTAGCCCGCTGAGGTTATGTATGATCTGCCCTCTTCGTCCGCGCTCAGAGGGTTCATCAAGGCCGAGTCCTCTGGTAAACGTGTTTCTCCCGTTAGACGAGCACCGACGTAGAGGCGACTATTTTTCCGGATGCCCTTGCCCTTTGATAACGCCATCGACTGGGTAACGCATGTTGAAGGTGACTGTTAGATACGATTCATGACAGCTTTATATCGGAAACTACATACTACGCTACTTGATCACGCATCATTACAATGAAAATCTTATTGGTTGAAGGTTCGCATGTATTGCTATCTAGCTAGTATCGCGTCTGTGTGCTAACATCTGGATTGGCAGCAAATACAAGACTACATCCTCCAGTGGCCCGATAGAACCGTTTAGTAGAGACGCTTGGGGGGGGACATGGTCGCCTTGATCGTCAGGCTTCCAATGTTCTGCCATCCCTTCTTCAGAAGCGAAACGAGGTAGTTGATGGCCAACATAATGTTACCAACAAGCTCCTCTTGGGTCATGCCAACGTTGCCAACAGCAACGCCCATGCATAGAACCTTCTTGAGCTGGAACTTGATGGTGGACTTGACCTCGTTGATCTTGCCAGTCAAATCGTCGGCGTGGGAAACGGGGGTGGGGAACTTGCCGGCTGTAGAGACGGGCTAATTAGCATACTTGTATAGTGGATGGGTTTCGATAATGCTCACCTTTCGACAATCCGGGGCCCAAGAGACGAGGGATCTGCTTGATCAGAGCCTCGGAGGCAACGAAAGCGTCGTACTTGCGGGCGAGCTTCTTAATGAGTTTCTTGTTCTTGTTAAGCTTCTTGAGGTCATCGGCAGACATGGCATCGACGCCTCCGTGTTTGGCACGGTCAATATCGTGCTGGTCACCGAGAATGCAGATGCTCATGTTGGGGCGGGGGATCGAGGGCAGCTTGATGGTGCCGCTGAAACGCTTATCACGCTCTATATCGTATTAGGTGGACTGTAGAGTCTTTAGAACGGGTATCGTATCAACGTACGAGGATCATAGTTCTTGAGGCCGATCTGAAGCTCGACGGTCTCGAGGAAGTTACGCTTCTTGGTGTTGAGAGAGTAGTCGAGGAGCTCCTCGATTTGGGAACGCACTCCGGCTATCGCAGGGTTAGTCTTTCTCTATAAAATACATGAAGGGAGCGGTGCGACGAACCGACTGTGATCTTAGACATTTTGACAGTCTTCCAATAGATATGATCTAGTGGTGTTGGATTATTGCGTTCGTGGTTTGCTGAACAGAGGAGGAAAGAGAGGCTTGTTGCGGTGGAGCGATATTTAGCTAACAGCCCCTCCACAAAATAATTTTGTGTGGTCGTCACGTGCCGCGCGGAACGGGCTGCGTCGGAGTTAAAACTCTGTTGTTACTCATTCCCCGAAAACCGTAAACCTAATCCGGGAAACCCCCCACTCGGATACGGATATCTTTTGAATGGCTGTAAGCCACAAAGCTAAACTTATTATGCTAATTAAGCCACATCTGTAGGGTGTGTCTGTCACCTGAAATCCAAGAAGATTCGAAACACCCGGGAAGCTCTTAGGTTGCAATTCCTCGCGACATCGTTTTAAGTTTACTCGACCACTCGGACAATTCGTCATTTCAATTTGTTCGGATGGCGTTATCGAACCATTCTAGACTCAGTGACGACGGCCTTATGCGGGGGAAAGGTAATCGACTACATATTCTCCGACGCGGCCGCACGGCTGCCACCCACTTTGCTCCGTATGTTGTTTCAAGAGACTCGATCACATGCATACCGGCCGCCTCGACGTCATCTCAATCCCACTTGCTGAAACAGGACATATCGGGTCCCACGGCAACATAAGCACTGCAGAAATTGACACCTAATTAAGATGTTATAAGTTCATGATTGAACAGCACTAAAGCGGTCGATTGTTAGAAGATCGAGGCAGAAATTGAGGTGTATGAAGATGGCGGATAACCGCCAAACACGAGCCCGAATTAAGTTCATATCCGTCAATCGGGTACTGCTTGTGAACTCAAAATTGAACTCGCTCATGTGGGGCGTCTAAGTGAGAGTATACTCTTTCAGGATCATTAGGTATCTCACTTTGTTAGGTTGTTATCTAGTTTCCTAGTTTCAGGGTTACAGTTGTTAATCTTCATCCGATATTGAGGTTGGTCGGTAGTGAGACAGTACCAAGAGACGATGTTGCCATACCCCCGTCCGATACAGGGTAACAGTATGGCGTCTTAAGAGGTGGCATACAGGTAGGTAGTTCGATGAATCTCCAAGTATACCTAAGCCTCAACTCGGACCACATGGTCGTAGTGGCAGAACCGGGTTGAGTGCCCATCACATCCAAGTGAACGATAATTTCTCAAACATAACAGCCCACTTGCTTGGGTATACCGGGCTAGCTCGACGATAAGAATGGTGAATCAGTGTAAAAGTGATGACGAACTCGTTCCTGAGAGGCAGCCAGACACCCTGGGTGCATGGTTCCACAGTGTAGCACCCATGAATCAAGGTCCATAGCAAAGTGGCTAGGTGTTCATTATTTGAAGCGATGTCAATATAATCAGTTATATCCCCCAGTGCTGTTCTGATACTGCGTGCTTTAACTGGCTTGGGTGATCTTGATCTTCCCTGGGAATCACCTATAGGAGCTCTCCTATTCTCATGCTGCAAACCTACCTCTTCTCCTAGCGATTGTCGAGAGACGCCAAAATTTAGCAGAGAATGAAGATACCTCCGATTGAGGTTGTCGCCAGTTGGCCCAAGCCAAATTACATCAATCCAGAGTCGAGAGCTTCTGCCGGAGAAATTGTTGGATCAATATTCTTGGTCTTGGTCACAATAATTCTAGCTATTCGATTATACTCGCGCAAACGACTGACCAATGGATTCGGTCTCGACGATACCTTAATCTGCTTAGCATACGTATGCCAGAAACTCCTGTCACATAGAGTAATCATGATACTAAAGGGGGATAGGTACCTGCAACCGCATTTACCATCACGGGAATTATAACTCAAGAGTCCCTTGAATGGGGTCGCCACATATGGGACGTCGAGCCCAAGTTTCTCAGTTCGAATCTCCTTGTGGCGTATGATACCTCTCTCCTTTACTTCGGCATTAATTCACATTACGTAGGCTGATACACTTGCTCCTATTCGACTTAGCGACGAGCCTTACCAAGCTCTCTATCCTCGCCATGGTCCGTCGTCTAACGGCTGCATCAACAAATAAGGTTGAGCACGCAGTGGTTCTAATCCTCGCGGCCTTAGTCGCCGCCAACTGTTTGATCTTCATCATCGTAGAGATCTTTCAATGCTGGTACGCCGTTTCTTTTGCTATGATCATCATCACCATCAACGTCAACCAACTTATCATATCGTAAACAGGCCGATATCATCAGCTTGGGTGATACCCGAGACCCCATACTATTGTATCAATGAGAAGGCCCATCTCATGTCGGCGAACATCATCAATACAATCACAGACTTTGTCGTGGTCCTACTTCCCATCCGAGCCACAATGACATTCCAATTATCTTCCAAGCAGCGCGCGATCGTGATCAGTCTCTTCGGCATTGGACTCATCGCGAGCTCCGTGGGGATAGCCCGAACCTACTTCACATGGCTCCAGCTCACGGCGGCGGACTACGACACGACCTGGCACTCCTGGTACGCATGGCTGAGCAGTCTCATAGAGCTTCATCTAGGTATTGTAAGTCACCTCCGGCCCCTAGTTCTTTTCAAGCTCCTCAAGCCAACTAACGAAATCTGTCCTGAGATATGCGCTTCGGTTCCCGCTACAAAACCCCTCTTTACGAGCTGCGTAGCTGGCATGATGAAGTTCTCCCAAAGCCGAATTCAACCCATTATACCATCCGAGCTACGTGCAAGCGGAGGCGAAGCATATAAGAGTCTATCAAGCGATACCAATGTATCGTCGCTCTCCCCAACAATGCCGCACGGGGAAATCGGCCTACACAATTTCGCGCCGCCTACTATCAACCGGGGTTCTCTATCGAGGGCCCCTTAGACTTACGTGCGGGCTTACTACAACGGCTCGCTGCCCTCGTACAGCCATGGAGGAAATTGATGAGAACCTACACTTACAGAGCAATATTGTATAAATATCATTGGAAATGAGTAGGCTGATAGGCAGGCATGCTTCACCTGTTTGCCGTTCCATTCGTTCTTGATATATATTCGGTAGGACACGCAGACTTTTTGAAAAACTTTGTACTTGGTAATGGCCTATCAGGAAAGAAAAAACAACATATTTACGACAGTGGTTCATTTAAGTACGTCGGAGGCGGGGTGTACTTCTGATAAGCTGGCTCGGTTTCCTAGGCAAGAAAGATCACCGCACGGACGCATCATTGTGGCAATACTGGCTGTAGAAGAGGTGTATCCAGCCAATGTCGCAGAGTTTAGTCGAATATGTATAAAATGGACTACACCGGCGCTTCTCGGGTCACGATTATTTGCATGTGGATGAAAGAGTATGAAGTAGCAAAAACTTCAGACTAACTAAACCAATCCGTATTGTATCCGAACAAGAACGCCTGACTAAGTGGAATCGAAAATAGAATCAAAGTAATAACCGTAACCATATGGCATTTGCATGCAGACCTGTAAACGACAAAAGGATCCATCACTAAGGAACGGAATGGGTTAAGGCGGCTCTGATAGCCTCAACCACGGGCTCCAACAAACAACGGCTCGACCATAGGATTGTTAACGATCCTTATGCCTCCTGGGCATAGAATGTCACAAAATCAATCAACCACAAAATGCAGCCGCCATCGCGGCGCTGGTTCCTCTCCTGGTAAGCAGGAATCAATCGCTGATCCTGGGTATTAGCGATTGGTAACCTGGGATTTCGCCTCTTCCGCCTCGCGGAGCGTCTTGGTCCTCCTTGGTTTCAAATCCAGGATCCTCTACAGCGAATTACTGTAGTCCAATGGCCCCTGTATCGTACCGAGCTGTTCGGCTACGGCGATGATGTCCTTAATCATCACCGACAAGACACAGTATAGGCTTCCGCAGTCGGTCAACGGACCGGGCGGGAAGGAATAGATAGAATGTATTGTGCACTTGCACATACGGAAGGATAAGTTAGCTCATGTTGGGACCATGGCTGGGCCATGGTACCGAAACGAAGGGTTTAGGTATGTAGAGGCAACGAACAAGGTTGCTGCTGCTTGGGCTACGTCCTTCATCTAGCCAGCATGGTGTGCATAAGATCGTCGATGGTAATTCTCCTTGGCGCTCTTCTTGGTGTGATGCAATTTCTTGGAGATTTTCCCCATAGCTTCCATGTGGGTTGTGGCCTGGTCAATGCCCTCGACTTGGTCAATGGCATCCGGGCTGCTGTAGGCTTGCAAGTAGGTTTGCAGAGCCTCTCGGTGTTGATACCATTCGTCTATCAATGGCTTCTCGGCAGCTTTGGCAGCAGCCGCAGCCTCAGCCGCTTGGGCGGATTTGGAGGCTTGCTTCCGGCTGCTAGAACTGGAATCTATGGAGTCCTTGTTCTTTCGCTTTCGGCCCTTCGACGAATGAGCGGAAGACCCGTGAGCAGGTTGGGGCGGTCCAGTATGGGCGGTGAGAGAGTTGCCGTTGTCGTTGTGAACGCGTCGCATGTGATCTCTCAAATTCCATTGTCGTGGAAATCCGTTTCCAGGAAGGGCACGTTCGCATCCATCATATGTGCAGAGATACGGCTTATCACCATGGCCATGCATAGCATGTGCCTCACGTTCATGGCGCAGTAGGCAAGCGGTAGAGGAGAATCGGGCATTCTCGCAAGCTTCAGCCTTGCACCGATATGGTTTTAGGTGAGAGTCGACAAACTTGCTGTAGCATAGACGGTTAGGTCACGTAAAGTCACGATAGCTGTGAGGGGGGGTCATACTCATAGTTGCACTTCAGCTTCTCGGGCTTGTGGTTGCAATTGGCCTGCCCTTCCCATGGGCAGTGGAAAAGTCCATCTGGCTTGGGATAGGCATTCTTGTACAAAGGGTGATCCCTCGCAGAAGACTCGCCGTCGTTACTAGGACGGCGGGAAAGGGAGGGCGGCAGTGCGAACATGTCCTCTGCAAGAATGTGTCCACTGATATCATCCGTGGTCATCATCCCCATTTGGCGGTCGAGACTGTTCCAACACCTAGGTCAGATGGAGGTTGGAGAGATCTGTGACTGTATCAAACGTACCTTGGCGACGTTCCGTCCATGACTGGAGAAGAGTCATTAGTGTGTGTTGGCGAGGAACCCATGGGGACTGAAGTAGACCATGTGTCCTCAGGAACTCCAGGCGAAGACATCCGTGATTCTGGGCTAAGAGAGCCCCATGAAGCGCTGGGAGAATTACCTGCGACACTTGGGTCGAATTTCAACTGCATATGTGCAGGGTCAATGTGCTGGTGCGCCAGACCCGGCGCAAGCAAAGAAGGGGAATAAGAGATTCCATCTGTAGGTAAGCCATCCATAGGTAAGCCGACGCTCATGGACAATGGGTAGTACATGGTAGATGATGCCACGGATTGGGCATCGTCCTGGAGCAGATATCCATCCATTGACGGATTGCCTGCCAGGTCAAAGTCAGGCATGTGCGGGCCATGGGACACAGTAGAGAGTATCCGAGGGCGGCTCTTGTGTGAGGGCTTGAGGGGCCTGATTTTGGAGCTCCTGGATGAGCTTTGAGAGCCGATCCGCCTCATTGGCTCAGGAGCGGGCATCACCTGTTCTGAAGTAATCCATTTGCTGGTCATGTCATCCAGGGCTTCATTCTGATCCTGTCCTCTAGGAGTAATTTGACCATATGAAAAGTGGAAATCCTCATCCCCGTGGAAGTCCTGTGTGCCTTCTGTTGGAGCGTCCCATACTGAACCATTCAGGTCCGTATGTGCTGTTTGAGAATAAATGAAATGTCCACTGGCAGCAGAGAGCAAATTTCCTTGGGAGTATGCGCTGTAGTCACTGAGTGCGAAGGTTAGTATACTATTTTCGTTACCCAATTGTGAGATAAAAGACCCCAAAGCGTAATGACAAAGGAAACAATTACAGTTCGGCACAACTTTGACCTGTTGCGAAGATCGGTTAGCTCTAGGTACAATCATAAAGCGGGTTGGGCCATAGTGTACAGACCGAACTGGTGTGTCGTTTGACGCTTCACAGAAAACATGGCTGGTTCCAGGTTCATTCTCCGGGATAGGTGGTAATCAAAGCAGTTTGGTCCTCGGTTCCCGGGGACGGAATAAGAAAAAAAAACTGAAATCCAGAGTAAATAGTGATGCTAGATCCAGGGCATTAAACCGGAACAAGAATGCGAAAACAAACGGCTGGATCGAAAGTACTGGAGGCCTTGTTGCTGGACATGGTGGACTGTTCGTTAAGACGCTGTAGTATCAATCTGTCATTATCAAGTGGGTTTAGGGTCCTTAGTGGCGTGTCGAGTCAATCTAACGGGCTGAAAGTCCTAATTGGAAAGCGGCCTGCTTCAGTCCATAGCGGGGAATATCCTGGATCCCTTGTAGGCTCAAATGCGTTTACACATCAATACCGAAAGCAAAGCAATGCAACGGAAACGACGCGAAAATGCAGCCAGCAAGCGTAACATAAGTCGAAGTGTAGTCCGTGGGTTTGTCGCTTAGTTGGAAGGCCAACCGATCCAGATTCGATTCCATATGTGGGCGTGCAAAAATCCGGGCGATGAAGTATCCATGGGCAATGTCCTTGGTAAGTCTGACTGGTATAATCTTGCTTCTGTCGAATGTAATTGGCGTTCTATAGTCGACACCTACCTTTTGAAGACCGAAGCCTTCTGTAAATTTTCATATAAGCCAAGCTGATAGGATGACCAGCATGTTGTCAATATTGCATATCCGCGAGGAACTCAGGCTCCGTCCAGAGACCTGGTAGGTCGACCATGAGGGTTGCTCCAGATGTATCCTGGGGTGACTTGAAGGGTCCCTGTTATCCTGGAAAAATAAAGCCATTGGGTTGGAATAGTAGCATGTATTCGTGGTAAAGAGCACTTGCGCTAGTAGTGGGAAAAAACAGACAATGAAAGCATTACAAGATTCGTCGCTCAACATAAAGGTTCGAAATCAAATAACGATGCTCCAAAAACTGCGGTTGAAAATGAAAAAAAGCAAAGTACCTCGCGGGAGTGTGGACATCTTCCAGATCTAAAGAGTTGAAAGCAGCCATGTTGTCTGCTCGCGGAGCAATCATACTGGCCATGAGGTTCTCCGGATGAATGTTCCTGTGAATCCTGTGGCAAAATGGACATCAAATTCCTTATGGATCTGCGAGACTGTGGTTCTCGATCACTAGGACTGATGTGATACTCCTATGGACTATGTTAAGAATGCTTGTTGGCGGCCACGGGTGTTGTAACAGAGGATCCTGGGAAATAGTAACACCTGATGGGAATACGGCCTGATGGATGAATCCTTTTCTGGGTGCGCGGAATGACTGTAGTGTAATAGTCTGTGATGAGGGGAGAGATGGAAGCAAGAAGCAAGAGGCAGCGATAATATGGGATGGTCGAACAACAACGGCAACAACAACTATAGGGTCCTGGTAGCAGTGGAGAGTGGATAGTCGGCAGGTTTGGTAGTTGGGCAGAAACAATGTGCGGTGTTGGGCTGAGAAATAGAAGAGAAGGAGCAGAGTTGGGCACAGAGAGGGACCACCGGGGGTTTTATTGTGTGTCCACACGCTGCCGACACGAGATGAAGCAGCCATATGAAGCGTAGCGGGCGGGGGTGCTGCCAGCGATGCCATTTGCGCGGCAGGGCCTAGCAGGGTTGTCCCCTGCGGATAGTCGCTAGCCGCCTGTTGGCAGCTCCTGCTTGCTTCGCTGGCCAGCTCCTAGTCTGCGACCTGTACCCGGCGTGCTGCCCCCCTGCTCTGCTCATCATCCTCCTCATCGGGTCGTCGTGCAAGGTGCCAACTGGACCGGGCCTCTACTAGCGCTGTGTACGGAACCCAGGAGAACGAGCCCGCGAATTATTTGGTGTTTGGGCTTGTTCAAAAACGGCAGCAAATAAAACTAGTCTGCCGGCTTGATTCGCCGTCATGGATTAATTCCAAGATTTTCGAAACTTCACGACTCACGACTCAGTAGTGATAGGCAGGCTGTGCGCGATGATGCATGTTCAGTAAGGACTGTAAGTATGCGTAGGTATACCGCCTTTTCCCCCCTCCCCCCTCAGAGTTTTCTTGCATTGCTTCTTTGATTGATCCCTTCCCTTTGCTTGGCTTTCCCCTCCTCTCATACTTTCCTCCTGGGCCGTCACATTGGCCGCGTTGTGTATCCGCCGTCTGCGCTGACCCTCTCCTCCTGCACCTCCCGCAGGTCCTGCACTCGCGATAGGCTCTGTCTTGCGGTCGCGGACCCGGTCGTGTCCAGTGAGGGGGCAGGTGAGCGCCGTCGAGAGCCAATCACCGCCTCGTCAAGTGCTATGCCTGCAGTGACAACTCATCATTGCAGCACCACAAAAGCTACTATCCACCACAGCCCACGGGAGCGACGTCCTTGGCCGTACCACACCTCCCTGCTTCAGTCAGGACAAGACAGGACAGGACAGGACCTGGGCGAGCCAGTTGTCGATGAAATGGAAAGGTATGGCGTTTTTCACATACACACATACATACACACATGCGTCCATCCATACATAACATTACCTATTCATCTTACGACGCTGCCGGTAGATGTCGATGCTCATCTTGCCCGCCATTGATGCCAATACGCCCGATCATGGTGGTTACTTAGTTTAGTAGAGTGCTTTGCTGGCAGTGGCTGGACGTGACGATAGATGTGAATGAATTGGTGAGAAAGGCGTGACGGTTGGCTTTGGTCCTATGTCTTGCAGCGTTTTTTTGCCGGCATTGCCGTCGATATCAAGTTCTGCTACCAATGTTGTGTGTTGTCTTCCCTCCATCTCGAGAAGTGACAGCATTTTGCACTTTGGCTTGCAGCAGCTGATAAAAATGCACAACGCATACCGATAACTCGGCAAAGGCGACAGTCGAGATGCATACATCTGTCGACTTCCAAGGCCATCATGCTAGGAACCTTCGGGCATTTGATGAATAGTACGGCGTATCGCACTTTACGGCGGCTTGTCCCAACGGCCTCAGTTGGCAAGGCAGAATGCCTCATTCAGGGTAGGTCGTAACGGCACAATATCATCACTAATACTCCCGGTATCATCCAGGGTCATCGTGGGTCCCATGTCACATATTGCCTTGGGCATTTCGCAGTTCTTGCCTTAACTTTGCCTATGCTCTAAGACGTGACGCCCACGTCAGCAGGGCGCAAGGCTATATAATCCAAGTATTTCGTTTGGGGCCTTTTCCCGTTACCTCCCCACACCGCTTCTTCCCATATCGCTTGTATCTCCGACTCGCCGTTGAAGTTGTCTTCCCAAGCAAAAAGCCGCAGAATCGACTTCGCCCCCTCCCAGTTTCTAATCCTCAGGAGCTGGCTGGCTACGTTAATTTTATCGAGGTATATTCCCTTCAACATTTTCATGTGAGCCGCCTCCGTCGCTGAGTAGGTCTTGGTTGCGTGGGCCGCACAAGCCCCGAATATCACCGTCCAGAACCAGAGCGACTGACTATACTGCCCCTTTTGCATAAGCGCCTCAGTTCGACACACATCAGCCAGCAATTGCTCTATAAACCATTCAACGAGGAACGAGTCCACGTCGTTTTCGCGGAGGATCATATAAAGGTAAAAATAGCAAGCGATGAATTCTGAGCGACTAGTATCGACCGTCCTGTGTGATGGTATTGTATGGACGTCGCTAGTGCGAGGATGTGGTGTTTTTTTCGCCAATACCTCGGGTAACGGTTCCTCGGGGTCGTCAGCGCCGCTTAGAGTAGGCATGCTGTAGATCGGCCGCAATGCCACGCGGAGCAGTGAGATGATGACTGATTGGTGTACATCATCGGTGCGGCTGATATTTAGCATATCCCAGACCGGCCGACTTGACACGCTCCGAGCTGCCCTAGGAGAGGTTGTTAGGCATAGATATACTCCGAAGTAACTGGGCTCTCTGCTCACATGGCTATCATGCGTTGAAGGAGACCCATATCTTTGGGACGCCTGTCTTCGTATTGCAATTCCTTAATTCTTGCGAGACCCTGCAGATGCGATGATACCGCTTCCGTCGACCCGAGGGAATTCTTAGGCTTATTAGCGATCGGAAGAATATCTTAGCTATTGGGTCATACCTCCATAACCGCGAGACTTGCCACAACGGCAATAGTACCATCGCTAGCAGCGGTTTCCAGATTTTGCAATTGCTCGTTGACGAATCGTATAGCCTGTACTTTGTGATAGAGATAAGGGACTCGAAACTGCTCAACATCCCCTGTATGCCAGGCCCAGTGTAATGTGGTCAAGAGCAAGGCCGCATGGAGAAACCCTGGGTGCGACAAGGCTCGATGTACACTACGGACTACAGTCAGCCATCATGGTTGAAGCCCGGAATGGTCAAGATAGGCCTTTACAGGAATGAATCTTGGTCCCTCTCTACCCGAGACCTATATAATACGCGAGTACTAGCAACTGCGTGGGATGGGTCAGTTGCCCGAGCTACGGATAAGCATTTGGCGGGCGTAGCTTACAGAGGTAAAAAAGAGATCGTGATCTATATGGCATCTCATATTGAGTGCCGAGAAAAGGGTCTACCGAGACATCATGGATATTGATCGGACCCAAGCTCCCTGCTGCAGCCGGATCTTGGGGCTCTTCGTCTGTGGGTACTGTCTTCTGACTGGTTGAAGTGTTCGTAGAGCTCGAGCTACCGTCGGTCTGGTATTGACAAGATCCACCATGTCGAAGACAGAATGTACTGCAGCCGCGTAAGCTAAGAAGGCAAAGGTACTCGAACGGGGTAGCATGTGGATAGATCAGACATGGGGACGAGAGATCCAGGCGCTCGGGCGAGGCCCGGATCGGATGTTAGGCACTGTTGGGCAGGCGATATACGAAAGCGGGATTATCCGAGGCATGAAGTGTGCTGCCGATACAGCCTTGGGAGTCTTACCAAAGCGGTTTCCTCTCATCACAGCGAATATGTTTAGCCTTGCACTAGAACGCCTCGTTAGTACCGGTTACTTACTGTATCAAGCGGAACTCGGAAGTCTGCAGAGACCTGGCTTAAATGAGCAGGTTTTGGCTCCGCAACTGATGGAGAGAGAAAAAGGACGAATCAAGACTTCACTTACCGTTACGCAGCCGTTTCGGGATCTGCGGTGAAATCTCCTCTGGCGTTGCCGTTGAAACACGTTCATCGACTCTTCAGTCGCCATGGTCGGTGGAACAGCGCGAAGGACGCGTCACTTGGCACAGAGGGGCCTGGCCAGCAGGGAGAGGGATATAGTTCTTCGTTTTTTATGTTCCGACGTCGCTACGCGGAATCGAGACTATGCAAGCGACCCCCAGAAACTTTTAGCAGATGCTAGAATTGTTGCTGCAAAGCTTGTTCTTTCTGGACAACCTGTAAAAAGTAGGTATGTCGTAGCAAGAATGATTTTCATCTGATTCTAAACAGGCAGCTAGGTACTTCTGTACTGTATCTCGATCCTCGGCGCCAACTAATACCACGGTTTCAAACACAGGCAGTTTTCAGGAGACGAACTAGAAGGGATCATCCCCAACAAAAAGGCAACTGGACATTTCAGACAACTTATTCCAACGACCGTCCAATTAATTGCTAGGCCATGTCCAGCGCAGGTAGAGCTCGAAAGCGAGGGCGAGGGGTGAGCGGGGACTGCTGTCGATAATAATAGTAAGACCCCAGAAATTCTAGTAGACTAGGGACTGATGTCTACACCACCTTGTCTAATGGTTTCCAATCGGGGACTTCGGATTTGAGATTGGATGACACATCAAGCCCATAATCTCGAAATTTCGGTCGCATTAACGAAGCGCCGCACCTACCTTGTCCTCCTCAATTACCTACCTCTCTTGTACAATTCCCCGACTTCTCGATGCGACCACCTCAACACGTCGAAGGATAGACAGAGGAAGCACACGAGCAAGATGATCTCGAGACAAGTTGGGGCGGAGTTAGGGCTTCTACATAGATTAGGGGTGGCGATTCTTTGTCATATCACAGGGCTGCATGATGATCATCATGGCTTTGTGCTGCAACGGTTGAACTGCCAAGAACTTATCTCCCCTTAGACGTAAGACGAGTGTCGTGGTTTGGTTTCTCGCGTACTTACCTATCAAGGGAACGATGCAGTGCTTCACGGAAGGAGCATATATTTTGGGCGCTTCGTGACGGACGCTATTCTGCGCCGTAAAAGGCCTGACCGCGATGAGATGGAAAATTCCGCTTCTTATCTGTCCTTGAAGTCCGCACCCGAGGAAGGACGGGGCAGTACTGCCAAGAGAATCAACTTTCTAGGCAGTGGAAACTTACCATCTGGGTAGTATAGCGGGATGGCCTATAATTGGGGTGGAGTAAATAGTTTCCCGACTACCGATAGTTATGTCCCGCCAGGATGAGAAAGGGGAGGATATCAGATTGAAATCAATTCCTGAGTGCCTAGTGCTGAGTCAGACTCGACAGGCCTACACCAACTAGACAGACATCTTCGTACAAGACTACCGAACCGAACCACTCATCGTATTCTATACCAAGTAGGTGAAACCACCTAGAAGCTGTTGGAATCCGTCAACGTGAGCTTCTCAGCCCTATACTGCTTACTTATCATCCAATTGATCGTCTCCATCCACCGGCCGAGAGACTCGGATGTTGTGTTGCGATCTAATCCCGATCGTGTTCTAAATCCGAGCGTACAGCATATACTGTTGTGATACCTACATTTAGATAGCAGCCGGAAGCCTGAGGCGTTGCTCTTTGGTTGTTGATAATATCTGGGTGGCGTTTGAATTATGCGTAATTGGGTTGTCATAATTATTCATCTATTCTAGGCAGCCTTAGCGCCCAAGTCTTCTCTCCGCGCCTCTCCTCTCTGCGGTACCTACTATTTATGAAGTAAGCATGCGGCACAGCTCCCATCACCTCCCGAGTCTTCCCTAACCTGAGGAGGGAAATGATGGGGTGGTGGGAAGATATACCTGATTAATATCCGCACACTACGCGTACCTACGCACATCTCTTTTTCTCCGCGTATTAGTAGTAGATATGCCTGACTATAGAAACCCACATATTTTCGAGAGCGTGTTCGCCAGGCAGGTGACTTGGAGAGAATGCAGCCAGGTAGAAGATTGGATCGAACACCTACTGTAGATTACCTAGGTAGGTTATGTAAGTCGGGCGGCACCTTAGGGCTTTACATAATGCTTAAATTAGGCATCTACCAAACCCGAGCGATGTGCTCGCGTTGATTTGGCAGCAATCCTTGCTTTATTATCCAGACTAAGCCCTAGTCTAGCAGGTCAAATACCTGCCATGTCAATCTGCCCAATCTAGTGTGTACGGGCAGCGGTACTTTAAATGGTTGGCTGATCGAACTCTAAAAATGGTTCAGTTATTCTCAAGATTAGCCCGTGCAATATTAATAAGGCATCTACTTATGCGTATGTACAATGTTCGATAGGAATCTGTGCTGTACATAGGTAAATTGGTCTAACTCCGGGGCTCTTTGGCGGAAAATAGTACCTAGCTAATAACTACCCATGGACCGCAGCGGACCCGGGTCCGAACTCGAGCCCGAATAACTCCTCCCGGGTACCTACATGATTTCTACGGTAGATACATATATGGGAGATATGTATGTAATACGTGCAAAATATGTAATACTACCTCGTATTAGATATGTACTACCTAACACAAGAGCCGCAAAATCTCGGTTTCGAGCTCTTCACACCATTAGATAATTCCAGCGTGCCGCGACAAGGACATGATGTGATTACGAGCAGAGGTCCCTGCAGACTTTCTATTACGAACTGCAGTTTCCGTTGCCCTACTTCTGCTGCCCTGTCCCCTCCCTCCTACTGTATCTAAGTGCAGATTAAGTAGTGCGGTAGGCACCGCATCCCTTGTGAAAGCCTCCTTCATCATCGAGCATCCGAGTGCTGTCTGGTCCCCATCTCCGACGGGGCGGTGACCAAGTTTCTCGCTCCGACTTCTAGCGGCCCCAAGAGTCAAGACCCTTATTCCATGTCGTTGCATCGTTTCGCTCTTGGGCCTTACTCCATGTAGGCAATGGGCTTGCGCGTTTCCTGTGCACTTTTACTTGCTTAGCTCGAAGAAGAGGGCGGTGGGTGGCGGCGCACAGATGTCGAGAGCAAATGCCGGCAGCTAGAACGTCAGACATCCCGGGCTAATTGGCATTCGGTACAGTGCTATGAGGTGCTGTAGACTAAAGTGCTGCAGGCTAGTCTAGAGTAGAGTGCTGTACCCTAGCGCGGTATGTATGCTGTATGCTATAAACCTGCCTAACCAACAGGTACCTACCTACCCGCCTCTCTCTCACTGCGGACTTAGGTATTGCGTACATGTTCGGAATGCCACCTAACCTGCCGGGCTTATCCAGCGGGCGTTGGGCTACCTAGGTACCCGTAACGACAACAGACTGGCAGACAAGACAAGACAGACAAGACAGACCTAGGGTAGGTTCCGCCCACCTTGTCATCAATCCGAGACTTGATCTCACCTCTGCCGATGCAAAGCGTTGCAGGCAATAACACGCAGTGATGTCATCAACCACCCGTCAACCACCCATCAACTACACATCAACCACCGCCGTCCCAACTCGCTGGCTCCTGCCAAATCGCAGGCAGATCGGAAACACGCCGGGGCGGTTCAGAGACGGTTTTATCCTTCTAGAATCGCCGGCCATTGACTGCCTCGTTAATCTATCCACCGCCCTATGTATAATAGGCTCTGCTGCTGACAATACTCTGTCTCTCTCTCTATATCTCAATTGCTGCTGCTCTCAGTCCAGCCTCGCCTAGTGGTTGGGCTTCGTCCTGACCACCGTTTTCGTGCCCAATCCAGGCCCACCCCAGCTCACCAAGCCAGCCCAGCAGCAGCCCAGCGGTGCGCGCCACCGCTCCTGATTGACTGATTGATTGATTGAATTGAATTGATTGATCCAGTAGGGGTCCCGGTTCCCTTGTTGCATTCGTTCCCATTGCAGCCCGCCGTTCTGCGACACAATTCCCTCCTGGTCCTGCACAATGGCTGAGCATTCCCGTTCGGGACTCCTCAGTGCCTAATGGTGCCCTACTAAGCCAAGGTCGGCTCGTCGTCCATCCGCCTGGTGCCCAATGAGTGGAAGCCCGCACCGCTCCACACGATCTGGCTTCTGCGATGGGAGCTGTCCATGGGCCTAACTCGTAAGGTAGGTGTTCGCCTCGGTACGTGGACACGTTGGCATAGTTCAATGCAGGGTCATTCCCAGTGGCCTCCGGGGACTGGTACACTTCATAGCAAGGTTATGCAGCTTGGTAGCCAGATCATTTGGCCGATCTTCGCCGCAATAGGAGCGGCGAGATACACCGGCCTTAGGACGACGGACGGAGTTCTTCATCTCGTAGCAACGTCTGATAGCCCATCCCGCCTAGGTCTCTGTTGACAAGCTCACTGCCGCCCTGCTTAGTTCTACGTAGACGTCTGGCGAAATGTGGGTGGAATAGCGTCCCCGCGTGCGTGTGGGAGAAAATCTGCGCGACTTGCCTCTCTAGGATGCTACCTGGTCATGGTGGCGAAACTCGTCTTCGAACATCACGACCATAAAATGACCCATACCGACTCAATAGCTTCGAAGTCACGCCTGCTCCCAGTAGTGGAATTTATTCAGAGGTGAGCGACTGCATACACCATTCCAGTGTATGGTAATACTCGATGATCCTCAGAGTTGTGTTCGTTCGCCAGAGATACTACGACTCGCCAGTGGTCCTAGTCGACGACTAGCCCTGTTTTCTTCCCTATAACAGAGAATAGCCGATGCATCCAGAATAAGGCGCATCGCGGAGAGTTAAACCCAAGGATACCCATAGCCCAGTGGCCAGGAGCGCGCCGGACTTCATTTCTTTTGCCCGGATAGCCAGAAGGTTCCCGGAGATCTGTGCCAAGGATCGGACGAGCCCAAGGATCATTTTGTCTTGTTCACCTTGTTCTATTTCCTTTCCCGGATTCTGTTCATTAGAGCTTCACGGAAAATCTTCTTAGACCGCCAGACCTCATACCTATATCGCCAGCCATGTCTCAAGAGTATTGGCCCTCCTCCCGCAGGTGCGACGACTCGATATAACCTTGCTCGCGAGTACCGGAAGGTCGTGCTAACTCTCTCTGAAGTGTAATCTATAACGATGGGTTGCTGCCGGGAGGCTCCAACCACGCCGGTTACCAGTCATCTAGGTAAGGTTACACAAGCAGTTCCCTCTCTTCAACGACCGGGGAATAACATTGATGTTAAAAGAATGACGAGATTCCCATCTGCAACAACACCGTATAGTGCAGCAGTATCAGCACCAGCAATAGGGCCAAGCAGTTCCGTCATGCGACTTGAGCCTTCCCTGCCCCCTACGGCCCCTTACGTTTCGATTCCAACGTCTGTATCCCACAGAACTTCGACTCCGGCATACGGCTTCCACGCCAGCTCGAGGTCCCAAAGTTGGCCAGTCCAGGGTAAATATCTGCCTGTGGATTACGTTGATGAGATAGCCAACGTGCCAGACTATGGCCGGGACGGTCTTGCAAGTACCTCCCCGCCTCTGGGTCTAGGTAGAAGTGCTGGAGGTCGACCACAAAGAAAGCCTTCGAACAGGGATGAATTTGATGGACCGCAGGTGCAATTCCTTGCGCCGCCTCCGTCTGATATCATCGCTAGGCAGGAGAGGGAGATGCCGCATCTCCCTACTAACCTCCTAGTGTCTGAGCAAGATAATGTCCTGGCAGCAGTCAACGATCGACTCTCGCAGTGCGCGTTCGATTTCGTTGCAAAATATCAGTTCCCGATACCCATCACTCAGGAGTATGTGCCAGCTCTCCCCTAATTCTATTTCAAAGAAAAAAAAAAAAAAAAAAAAAAAAAAAAAGGATTTCGGGGATATACTCAAAAACCCCCCTCGGGTCTTGGGAGCCTGAAGTCCAAAAATCAAGCCTCTTAGTAGACATTATGCAACTAACGGCTTTCCTTGTCTAGCATGCGCCCCGTCGAGCGACCTGAAGATCGAGAATGGACAGAATGGGTGCACTTACTAAAGCGTCTCGCAACGAAGAGGCGGATCCCGGCACGAGTTCTTTATAACGGACAAATCAAGCAATTCGTCACGATTCTAGAGAATTCTCTCGAGATGCGACATGCCGCGAAGCATCAGTCGCGGCCGTTGAAAGATGATCGCAACATCTTACAACTAATTAGTGCCGGCATACAAGTTGCCAAGATCCTCAAAGATGCAGAGGCAATGGATTATCTAGACAGACTTGTAAGTAAAAGCCCGACACGCAGCGTCTCATCTGGCACTTCACGCACTTCGTAAATACCCCCAGCCTTATATACCCTTCGAGCCGAGGCCGAATTATGATGCTGACCATTGCAGTACGTTTCAACTGAACAACAGATTCAAGACCGAGCGGCAGTGTCAGCGGCGCGGTTCCGTTGATCACATCCACACATCTATTTAACGTTCATCCTGATTCTCAAAAGAGCAGGGCTGCGGCTGGGAAAGCCACGTAATATTATGTTAAGAAACAAAATTCTACCGCTCATGAGCGGTATGTAATGAGCTACGATTCTCTCTCTGTCTTTACTTCCAGAAGTAGTTGGAGAACAAGCTTAGAATTATGGGTTTATGATGACAGCGTGCTGATGAGCGGGAAGCCCCTTGATATGCTTTTCCAGATGTAGCCGGCCATTGGTGCTGGGGCCTGCAGATCAATTTATTTTCACATGAATGCGTTGTACGAGGCACATTTCTTCGACTGTTTTATTCTTCGACCCTTTGTATTTTCAATTTTACGACGCTGACAGTGCCAAACAAACGGTTGCGTCCTTGGTCTTTCCACGTTGCATTGCTTAGCGCACTAGAAATCCCCTGCACAAGTCTCCCCACACCTCCCTCCCTCCCTCTCAGGCTGCAACCTTGGGCAACATATTGGGCACGAAAACCCAAACCAGCATTGTACATTCTCGATGCGTGCTTGAAATCACGATCCGGCATCTCGTTATGCGACATGCGCATGAAAAGCATCGACGTATTATTGCTGGGTCGCATTTATGGGCGGGAACACCTGGAGAACTTTGTGCCGTGTTCTTATTGTTTGGGCAGCTTTGGCAGCCCCAGGAGATCGTATACCTATGAGGCCCATGGGAGAGGTAGGTAACCGATCGATTCGAACCAAAGAAGCCGGGTAATTGATTATGGCCTCTGTCTTGCATGGTTTACTGGTCATCTATCACAGCTAAGGCTGTGTAACAAGGCGTAGATGGGTGTGTTGTGCAGACACCGAGGTCCTAGATAAGTTAGGCGCCAAGCACTCCTCGCCCTCGGTATCCCTTTGAGCTTAGTCTCGTGTGGCTGAGCGACCATCGAGGTCATGCCTCGAGACAGCTGAACTTCGAGAAGATCAAGTAAAACAACATGTTCATCTCAAAAAGCTACTGTGTTCATACCTGCCGATAATCGTCTTTATTCGTTCAATGCAAGGGAAATGTCCACTAGAACGGGTATCTAGAATAAGTGATGCTATGGCTCATTGATGCGCCGTCGTTGAACCTGTCGTGCATTCCTATCACCAGCAGCTGAATTGGTTGCGTAAGAGTGACAGCTCAGTACTATCTCGAACGCCTGATCGACGCAGCTCATAACCGCTTTTTGTGCATTACAGTCTGCCACCTCAGTCTTCTCGCGGTGCAAAGTATGGCTTCGGTTGCTTCTGCTTCACCGTCGGGACAGGGCTTCCTCTGTACCAACTCAACGGAGGATACAGACTCCTGGCAGTATGTAGATACCAACTCGCCGCTCACCGGATACATTCCTAGTCCAAGTTCTAGCTGCAACGGATGGGGTATCATCGGGTACCCAAATCACCTGGGAGCATCACCAACAACAGCGATGTCACCGCTACCTCCCCCAACATCACATCCAAATCAACAAAACACGGTAAATACCACAGCGGGGGATACCGGAAATCAGTTGCTGTCGCTTTTTGATCACCAACAGTTCATGGAAAATCATGAGTTTATGTTTTCGGACTTGCTTGGTAGTACGTATATTTCTGTGTACAACAGGTAGTAGTAGCAGAAGCTGACAACCTAGGCACGATGAACATGGGTTCCTCCCAATCGGGCCCTCAAGAAGGAAGCATGTGTGGTACATCGGGCTTCGAAGGGATGAATATCCAGGCTCAGTCTGCCGACCTGGATATACCCATACAATTTCAGGACGACTCCAATGTTGCACCATGGGCGCCTGTTGACGATTTCATGTTTTTCCCAATGGAAGACATCAGCGCTCAGATGTCCCGCACTCCCTCTCAGGGATCTGCAGGAGCATATTCCCATCGCTCGAGCCCAGGCGTGCCTTCTGCTAAACCCAAACCCACGAAGGACACCAATCTGATCAAGAAGGTTAGGGGCAATAGTAGAGTTGAGAAGAAGAAACCAGCCGCTCCGGTGGACAACTTTGTCGTCGTCACGCCGAACACGATCAATCAGCAATCAGGCAAGCCGAATCCTTTCGAATGTTTCGAGGTGGCGAGGGGAATACAGCGTGGACGAAAGGGGCCACTGGCCGATAAAGCCGCAGAGAGGGCTTTGAATATTCGGAGGAAGGGTGCTTGCTTCTGCTGCCATAGGTATTGCGCTCCAATCACCCCCTTATCACTACTGCTGCTACACTATACTGACCATAGTTTTGCCTATACATAGTCGAAAGGTGAGCTGTGACGAAGAGCGACCATGTAAGAATTGCAAGAAAATCTCGGCGCTGCTACCGCAGATCGTATGCTGGAAGTTCTCCGACTTTTTGGCGGTGCTATTCCCCGGCTTCATTAGGGGCCATTTTAAGAAAGAGGTGATGACGCGCTTCATCTCGGACAACGTGTCTGAGTTCTATGCGTCCCCTTCTGCATCCGCCGGACCGTACCTCATCGAATTGTCGTCGGGCGCGCGGTTCCAATCTACCCTGAAGATCCCTACATCATTCTTCACGCCAAAGAGCGCCGAAATCCTGCAGCACTGGCATATGGGCATCGGCGTACACCAACTAGACCTGCACTCACGCGCAGCCGTGCCCATCGGGGTCAATCCGAAGGACGGCAACCAACGGGAGGCACTGAAGCGGCGTACGCGCGAATATATCCATAATTTGGTAAACGAACCGCGGTACGCGGAGCAAGTAACAGACGCACAGCGCGGCACGCAGCTCCCGCGACGGATCCTGACCATCGTGCAGCAGTTTGCCCAGCGCTCGCAGTCCGCCCTAGTCAAGCGCGCCCTCGCAATCTACGTAACGCATTACGTGCTCACGCGACAGCTCTGCCTCACGCCGGCCACGCTCGCGGGGCTGCACCACCTGCAGCAGACGCAGCCGCAGAAGCTCCCCTTCCTGTCCCTGGACATGAGCGGGCTCGCGACGGCGCGCATCCTCAACCGGCAGATCAAGGCCGTGCTAGACGAGTACCTGCTGAAGGAGACGGAGGCCCTCTTCACCGCGTTCGGGTCGGCGCTGAAGCTGCGCTCGCGCGCCGAGTGGGCGCCCTGTCTCGCCGCGTTCCTGGTGCTCTGCCTGCTGTTCGAGAGCATCGAGGCGGCCGCCGACACGTTCGTGGTGTCTGAGGCCGAGATCGCGCTGCGCACGCGCCGTCGGAGTACCTTCGCGGCCGCACCCGACGCGAACAAGGTCGGCGGCGGAGGCGGATTTGCCGTTGGCGGACGCAGACAGGCCCTCGACATGTGCCGCGAGATCGACAACCTCCCGTTCCGACAGGTCGCGTATCGGTTCCATGCCATCTACCAGACGCACCACACGCGCGAGCCCGGCGTCGGGACTGCTGCTGGGGGCAGCAAGCATGGCGAAGTCACGTTCAACCCCCTCCTAGACCCGAGATTGGACGCGGACCTCGACGACGCGGCCGCTGAGATGGCTGCCTCGCTGCGGGCCCTGTTGGAAAACGACGATAGCTGTGAGTCTCCGTGTTTTCCTCCGTTTCCTTCTTCCGTGATTCTAGGTTCTTCGTAGTACCACTTTTACCCAGCTTCCCTTTTCCTGGATTCGGGTCAGGTGCGCCAAACGTTTATCTAAAGAACCTAAAAAAACAAAAAGTACAAACCGCAGGAGTCACCAAACTAACCACGTGTCCACATCTAGGGCGCGAGCTCGACTTCCTCACCGCAGACCCGATCCTCTGTCAGGGAGAAGCACATCCCTACCCGCGCGACATCACGCTCGACTACACGGGGCGCTTGATCGCGCGATTCTTGTTGTCCTTTACGGACGAGAAATACCTTTTTGACGGGCAGTATTAAGCTCGAGATCCCGTTTAGTATCTGTACTACATCCGTATCGCACCGTTTCTGTCATGCATGGGGATCCCGGTTTTTCTTTAGCTCGACAGGAAACACTTTTCTCTAGGGAGCTGGGAGATCCACCCTCCCCCTCCCATCTCTCTTTCACTGTATATATATATATACGCATTAGAAAGGGGCATCGACAAGTCATAGAACATATACCCCGCATTTTGGACTTACGGCTAATGATGCCACGATAACGGGAGATGGGTATTGGGATATGTATTATGCTTAGAAAACTAGATACACACACTTTAGAGAGGATTAAGAATATAGCATGCTGTTGTGTTCTAACATCTACACTTCAAAGGCACGCCGTGGATGACCGGATGTTTATGTATTAAGGCGTAGGACATTTGAATTTGCTATCACTGCCTGATCTACGATATGCTATGCTACATGGTGAACCTACAACCCGTCTGATATAAGAAAAGTGAAGCAACGCTTTAGATGCAGCATACGCCCGCTTTACTAAATGAGGTCTGGGAAAAATACAACGCCGGATCCAGAAGCCCGCTCTCGGCGGCTGGTGCCATTGTAGGCCCAAAGTATGTAATGGCAGATCTGATAACCCAAAAAAGGAAAACGAACGCCTGATAATGAGACGACGTCGACACCTGCTAATATGCCCGCTCGTCTTAAGAAGGACCTCTGACACTTGAATGTGGGAGATTGGTCATGCAGTGATAATGATGCGCCGTAGTATAAAAACCAGCTGCGTGGTATCCTCTACTAGCCTCCACCCGGAAACTAAGCCGATGGAAGCATTCTATTCTGCCGTGAATGGTCATAAATAACAAATGAGATTCGTGAAGCCACCGATGTATGTTGCAACTAGGGGGCTTTTGGTTTGGTCTTGGCGTGTGTATGGTAAAATGGGTCGTAGGGGCGTGCATATGATTACCCGGTATTAAATATGTATTATTCCGTTTGTTTGGCCGAGGGCGGTTTTGATATCGTGTCATCGCTTAGATGAATCCAGCATCGCAGGCGACCTCATATTTCCGCGCGCTCTCGAGCATATGAATGTCTTGAATTTCGGTACCGAAATCCATAATTAAGATTTTGGGGTCTTGACCGGTACTAATGATTCGCCTATAATCAGACTTCGCACTCAGCACCCAGCTGGCATGCCATCTAGGGAAATTGAGTAGCTGCTCTCCAGTCTCCATGTCAAAGACCTTGATGTTGGTGTCGTAGCTTCCACTGATTAGACGACCACTAACACTATCCAGATGTAGACTGCGCACGAGACTATCGTGAGCTGGTATCTCACGGAGGCATTCACCAGTGTTAGCGTCCCAGATGCGAATAACCTTATCGCTACCCGCGGAAGCGATAAATCTCCCATCCTCTGAGAACTGACTGCAAGCAAGACCTTTAGTGTGGCCTGCAAACTCTCGGATCGTTTTAGCACTGTCGATGTTCCAGAGTCGCACGGAGAAGTCTCCGGAACACGACACGATCGTGTTTCCACGCAACTGCACAGAATTCACGGGTCCAGTGTGGCCCCTCAATTGTTTGAGCAGAGCGCCCGTCTCACGGTCCCATACGCAAATAGTAATGTCTTTTGAGCAAGTAACAATGTGCTTGTCGTCAAAAGCCAGATCTAGAATAGCCGCAGTGTGGCATTGGAGCCGCCGAACGGGGCGATAGCCTGACTTGACACTATAGACGATGCAGGTGGAATCTGAGGACCCAGTCACAAGGATATCTTCATCATATTGCAGGCAGAGAATCGAAGCCTTGTGATGCACCGGAAATGAGACAGTAACGGGCACCGATGGATTTGAACGGAGGTTATCGATGGAGGAAGCATAATGTATTGGTTTGCCGTTCGGGTCGAAAAGAATAGAGGTTTCGTTGACTACTTCGGGCGGTCCAATAACAAGACGGCATTGCAAGGTGCGCATATCCCATATTCGGATGGTCTTGTCTCGTGAGCCTGTTATTATTTTGTTCCTATTCCGGTCAGTAAGTTGACAGTCTGAGGAGGTTTTACAGATGCTTACTCGTCAAACTGCAGGCAATAGATACTGTCCAAGTGTCCGTTCAAGTAGATTGCGCGAGCCTGCGTCCCAATCTTCCACCGTCGGTCGAGTTCTTCTTTCGCTTTATAAATCTTCTGCCAGTCATTTCCAGGGCGGAGGGTAGGCACACCGGCTCCCGTCCCAGGCTGGACAGGGAGACTGGTGGCATATGTATGTGTTTTTTCCCTCAAGAAAGACTGCCGCCAGATATATTGATCTTGAATTACCCGGTTCCAGAGCCTAGATACTTGGCTAGAGGTTATCAATTGGGCTGCATCGAGGTACGCGAGTATTTGAATCGACAGCTCCTGAGGCAGTTCTCTGATGAAGTCAACTCTAACAACGGCGGAATCTTCGTTCATCGCAGTATCGCCCTCCGTCTCAGTGGAAGTAACTGCGATCCCAATCCCACTCTCTCGGTCGTTGAACTCGTCGGTAGAAAGATAATGGTGTCGTGTAAACGCTAGATACTCATTCTGCATTGCAGCAGAAGCTTTCGCCGCAGCACCTGTATGCTGCGGAATGATGGGCGGCGCAAATCCGTGGCCGGGGACGGGGAGCTCTGGGAAGGTAGATGTGAAAGGCGAATGGATGGTCTCGAGCACGCTTCGCTCGCCATGTGATGTCTTGAGATGCCGGAAGGGAGTGGCCTGCCGAATTCGATTCCAAGTCGAGTGTGCCGTGGTTGGCCGGTAGTCATGGTAGTCGACAGTCGGTTCCGAGCTCCTACGGTCACGGCCTACTATGCCCTTCATCAGAGTCAAGGAAGCCCTGCGAAATTTCCGTTTAAGCGATGTGCCATGCCTGGACCCTCCGTCTTCTAACTCGCGCTTCTCCTCCTCGATGGCCAGCTCGCCCAAGCCCTTGGGGAAGCTGTCGTCGCTCGAGGAGAAGTCATCCTTTTGTTGGCGCCGCCATGGCAGGCAAGTGCTCGCGCTGCGACCGACCCGGAATGGGTTTGCCGTTGTAGGCCTACGGGCTTCTCCATGGCGCTCAACTGGCCCGATCCCACTGTCGTGGGGGTATGAGTTCGTACCCGATGTCGAGGGGCCGTGATACACGCCGTCGAGAGGCATGGTGGGCAGGGGTCCCTCGGCTGTCATTGGACCCATGATATCGTGTCAGCTATGTTCAGCGAAGAGTGTCGACGAGCAATTCGCGGTGTTGGCTCAGCTGCGAAAGAGGACGAGGGAGCGGCACACCGATGAGAAGCGAAAGCGGAAAGAACAGTCGGCACAGGGCGAAGGACGGGGAATCGAGAGTGGCGAGAAGCAAGAGACAGCCAGTAGTCGTAGGGGTTGTTGATTCTTCAATATCGCGGACGGGTTGCTGGACGTGACAGAAGAACAGCACTCGCGCCAACGAGGTGCCAGGCACACACACAAAAATTAAAATATAAAATGAAGAAGAGACTAATCACAGCAGCAGCCTTATGTTGTCTACCCACCTATCAAACAGCAAAGTTCGTCAGCTGAGAGATGATGCACGCTGTCAAAGGAGGGCCGGCCGTGGGTATTGTTGGTGTTGTTCAGCTGTGGCGGCGTCCTGTTTCCTCCTCTGTTTTCTGGCTTCTGCCCTCTCTCTCCACTCGCTGCTTTCACTCGCGTGTATGATCCCTGAGTCAGACGAGTCAGGACTCAGGACCCAAGACTCAGGGTTCAAGACCCAGCTGCACAGGTCAGCGAAAAGGGATGGCCAGGACCGGACTTCAACTAGGTAGGTAGAGGAAAACGGAGAAAAAAAAAAGTTTGGGTTCAAATGACTGATGTGATAGGAACAGAGAGCAGTACGTGTAAGGTGTGTAACAGTAACTGGAAACGAGAGAGTTCCAACTGGACTTACCGAATTTAGTGTAGTGCAAGCAATCGAGCGAAGAAATGCTGGGTACGTAGACTTCTTGTCGCCTCCAGGTACAGTACCTACCTAACTTATGCTACCGATGCTGCTAGAGATAGATATGTATGTGCAACCGTGCAACTAGACTATCTGGGCTTGTCCGTGCAGTATAAAACACAGACACAGCCCAGCTCGTCCGATGTTGTAGGATGGGAGTGGCTTGTCTATCGGTGATGCCCGCGATTCAAGGTTTCAGGGTTCGTCTGGCTTGGAGGACGGAAACACACCTATGCTTGTATCTACCTACACCTAGCAACAAACAATCCGTTGTCACCACAGAGCCAAAGCCAGCGCAAAGCTAGATGTCCTGGTAGTGCGTGCATGCAGCTGACGCACAGACAACCTACTTGGGTAATTTTAGGGAGAAAGAAATATAGAAGAAAAAAAAAACAATTGCTGATTGCTAATTGAGTCGTGTTTCATCCACTATCTAAGTACTTATGGGTACTAGGGTAGGCAGGTAATACCCAGTACTTCCGACAGCTGTTGAAGTGTTCTGACCACCACAGAGAAAATCGAGTCAGACAGCTATTACTAATTAGATGGGGATAAGATAGGGGCATAGGTAAGATACCTGCTTACGAAAATGACGGCGATGATTTTCGGTACACACCTTACTTACACTACCCAACTATAGGTAGCTGTGTATAAGATACCGTTTCAAGCAATCATGTAGGTGACAGGACATTCTCTTTTTAGATACCTACAGCCAGGGTCGCACTACCTTCTAGGTACCTGTTTGAAGGTGCCACAGCATGTTTCTATTTACTACTGGTTAGGTATATTAGGTAACGCACTAATGGACCCAGTCTCCAGGTTTCCAATTCAATTGTCTGGCGGGTGGAGCATTCACTGAATATTCCGCACGGCACTGGAGAATCGCTACGCACGCATACGTTCACGCCGTATGTATTAGGTACTACTAGCGCGGCCGATTCACGCGTGTCAGCCGAATCACCGGGCAGGTTTCGATCTACTTGTACAGTCCCATGAAACGTGGTATCAATTGTATCTCGTCTTCTCTTCTTGAAGATGGCCGAAAGTGGGATTTCACTGCATGACGTTGTCTAGCGACGTTCGTCGACCCAACAAATGGAATTCTTGACCGCCTCGATATTAACTGCGACATAACAACTGTCTGATATACCTCCGTCGACCCCGTGTAGAGTGTCCCGTGCCGTCCCATCGTCGAATCCAGCGCCTTGGTGATATTAATTGCAGGCAGCGCCAAGGCTAAATGCATTCGGTCTGGACTTCCCGGGTCGATTGGAATTGCTATTGCACGTGCAGTGGCATGCCTATATAGTAGGTACGTGGATACTAGGTTCAAATATAGAAATTTATTCGTGTCGTCGTCGAGATCATAAACCATCCATCCCTGCAATAGGTTCCATTGAACAAGCAACAGCATTCCCGATGTATCCCCGAAGAAACACCAAGCCATAATTCCAGCCTCGTTATTTACCTCAAGGAGATGCCGGTGGATTCACACCCTGTGGGGGTTGCCCGGGCTCTCTCTCTTGGGTTGCAGATCCACCATCGACTCCCGCTGTAAACCAAACCACCAACAGGAGAAACGGCGATAGCCTTGTTAAAACCGAACCATGGCCCCTCACATATCCTCCATTATGTCAGGTCAATGCCACAGCATAGATGCTAAACACGCCGGGTCCGATCGTTGCCCCCACTATAGTTCGAAGGGCAGATTGCATCATCGGAGCATCGGTGGTCGGGGCGGAGGCGGCATGTGACCGGCCGGTCGTGGACGAGGGCGATGGCGATGATAACGACGCTCACGGGCCCTGTCAATTTTCTCCGTCATGTCCTTGTGCTGACCTCGCTCTTCCTTTGTCTCCCGGCTGTCGAACCTCCACCAAGGATTCGAGTGCCGGTGGTGTGCCTTCCAGCCCCCGTCTTCCTTGGTCGATTTAACCTCCTGGCCCCGGAGGACGACGAACCACGTGCGAGTCGCCGGAGGTTGCTTCTTCCATGAGAAGAAACCCTTCCGCTTGCGCTCTGGCAGCAGCTCGGTCATCCGGAACTCGCTCGGCTGCAGAACCACGACACGCCATTCTCGGTGTCGGTACGGGTTTCTGTTGGTTGCCATGGTCTTGTCCTCAAGTAGTTGCTGCAGCTTGTCGTAGTGATCGTATGGAAGATCGTGGGCTCTGTTGGCTAGATCCTGCTCATAGCCTCTCTCTTGGCTAACGCCATGCTTGGGCTTGTACGCACGAATGGCATCCTCGTGCATATCGGCGAGTTCCCCTTGATCGAATGAGACCAGGGGGTTAACGAGGATGCATCCATCGTGTTGGATGTACCATCTGGTACCGAAGTCGATACCACAGAACGACTTCCAGGACCGGCGAGTACGTCCGTCTTTTATGCAGACCAGCTCCCAAGCTTCGTAAGCAGTGGTGGTGCGCTCATCGTTGAATGTGACCATCCTGCGCCCGTTGAAGTCTGGAAGGCTCTGCATCGAGTCAATAGAGATGGAATCGGTGTCGCGTGGTTGCGCCTCCATTTCCTCGTCGACGTCTGACCGCAGTGAGGCTGGCCTGTGGCTCTCCGTTCGCGAAGGCCAGCGAACCGTCTTAGTCGCTTGGGGAAGCACGTCCACCTGAGGGACTGGTTGCGCAACGGACGCCATTCTTACGAGCTAACTAATAGTAGGAGAGAATATAAGGCAGCTATCCAAAGTGAAGAATGAGATGGTGACAAGGAACTCGGGCGACGTCAACGAAGGGCGGGGCACTATATGCCTTTTGAACAGACTGAGTGTGAGGGGCAACAGTCGATAACTGATAGACAAGCATTAGGGGACAAATAACAACCAATAAGTAAACCCGTGTCAGCCTACGGCTCTGCCTAGATGACCGCATGGCGTCAATTAGATGATTGGCTGCCACGAAGAGTTATACTCTTACCGCAGTAGAACGAGGCGGCTGTGCCCACCAGCTCTGACACGACCTAGCCTAGAACACTAGGCCACGAACATCGGCTAAACCCATTGATAAAACCCTTCGTTTGTTATTATTCAATCGATCTAGAGTCACGGGAGACCCGCGCGCATAACTGGCTGTCAAAGTGACTGCTGGATGTGTATACAACATATACATGCATCCTATCTACATTAGAGGTTGGTCTAAGCCTCCGATGGGGCCTTGGTATGCTATAGCCTGCCTAAAGACCCCTGTCTAAAGAGTTAGGTAGCCGTGCTTCTCGGGCGGAGGCGGCTTGCTTCGTCTATTCTAGCTCACCGCCAAACTAGCTTCTCTAGCCCTGTAAGAACAGCAATGAAAATATGCTTAAACAAAAGATGCGCCTAAACTGAAATCGGCTTATATCAGAAATGTTTAATGCTTCTAGATCGGTGCGTTAAGCTTCGATTTCATTGAAATAGCTAGAATACCGTAAGGCCCGTGTCAGTAAGTTGATATCATACGGCGAATTGCTTATTATATAGCCAAGGGCTGAAGTTAGAATACAGTCCACGTATCTGCGCTTCAGCAAACTAATTGTCCCCTCTCCGCCTTTAGAATATTGATTATCTCATGATGATTCGTCTCACGTCGTCTCATAACTGGAAGCTTTACGATTCAGCTGCGGTCACAATTCCGGCCGTCTTATGAATGGTTACCTAGTCTCACACTCCCTTCCCATACTTTACAGCTTGCAGCTGACACGGCAGCTAAGATGTAATTATGATGCATACGCGCTCATATTATTGCATATGATACTGTCAATTTCAATGATTGGGCGAATTTATTCATTGTCCACAAGCGCACCAAGAATGACCGTGCTCAACCTCTTCCATCCACTAGCAGTATCATGGTTATTGTTCCTAAAACCGCCGCCTAAGTCTTTCAATTTTTGTTGATCTCCTACCTACAGGCACTAATTACATATACTGTGCTTCATTACAGCGCAGTAATGCAGTATAAAGCTGAGATATGAGGGGGGCTAAGTAAGTAGTTTTAATTGGTTCTCCTAGCGAAACACCACGACTATCCGTTTTGTCTATAAATGACACCATTAATCTCTACCTCACCCCAGTCCTTCATATCAATGAAATATAAGAAAAAAGTACCGTATACGACCACGTTAAGTATGTATTGGTCGTGCATGACAACATCCTACTATTTCATAGAACCATGAGAGCAGAATTATGGGACTGGGAGCTTACCTATCCTAAGACTCCATACGGAATATTAAAGAGCGATACTATAATTAGGAAAACATCATATGCCCGGGAGAGAGAGCACCTACGGCAATTTCGTTAATTTCTAGATAGGTTTAGGCAACTTTCTGTTCTTAAGTACTTAGATCTACCGAAGCACCTCCCCGGAGATGACCCAAGAATTCCGTTTTAGGGCACTCTCGACCTCGTAAAGGAGGTCGTGGTTGCGACACCTATCTCTCCTTTAGCCTTAACCATGTATAAGCTAGAAACCCCAGATGTGCATCGTCAACCACGTCGTTATACCGGTTTCCATTAAAGGGCCTTGAACCTTTTGAGTCTTTGGGCTGGTCACGATCAAGCCTCTTCTCAACACTATCAGAGGTCAAAGTCAGGAGTTGGCTTGAGGGCATGATAGAACATGCCACTGACATATCCTATTCTTGATAGTTCTAAAAGCCCTATAGTGTCTATCCTAGTCTCCTCTACCATAACTTGAAGTAGCTGTTTCCGTAGCCCTGGCCCGCCCTACGCTTCTCCAACCCTAGCTACAGCCCTGGTTAGACTAGGTAGATAGTTACTTCTATCTCTTTAGTTGTTACGTTTTTGACGAACCTTAGGTCCTTTAACAACCTCTAAAGAGAACGTAACTACTAGTCCCAGATCCAATCTTTTTTTGTTCCCCTGGCAGCTAGTCTAGTAGGTAAGCCGTTAGGGTTCACCTTAATCGTACATGTGTTACGGTACTAGTATATAAGGTGCAGACGGTCAGGTTCGTTCGACCTGACAACGTTCTATCTTTTGGTAGTGTCGTGGTTTAGAGCTGCACTTCTGTTCCGTGACAACATGATAAGCTAGAAGTGATTGCTTGTGCTATTTACACAGTCGCGTCACAATATAAGATATCTAGTCTACATATAATTTAAAGTCGGGGAAAATATTCGAAGTATTAGGACCTATCATAGCTCATCAACAATTAGTGGTGCTCGCCGATCATAAGGGTAGATTATCGGGTATCAGCTTTAAACTAATATGTAAGTACCCAATTAATCCTTTCACTATTCGTTCCTTTTTAGCATTCAGTACAGGTCTTACATCATGGACTTATAACATAATTAAAACTACTATTCAAATAAATAAGCCTAAATTAAGAATATATTCCCTTATATCTACTTTCGAAACTTCTCGCAACGTCCGTAGAAGTACCTATAATATACTCTCTGGTCTTACCTAGGAGTCTCACAAGATTCAAAACAGATGGCATCGACTTTATGCAGTGGACAGCTATTGCTATTCTAGAATGCATATAATCGATTCCCAAAGCCACATCCAGATAGGGGCTGGCTTCGGTATATTAGGGCATGAATAGGGTACCTTCTATTTTATCTATTTCCAGGTAGCCCAAACTTCCAAAGTTTATGTTTGTGTACCTATCAACGTATCTCTACTCGCACTAGATTAGATTGCGTACCTTCCGTTAAATTTAATTCAATGTACCTAGATTGATTGCAACTTCCTTAGTCATGCTATGGGAAAAGACAACGAGCCGATGCTCCTTCCCTACTCTGCACTACTTTACCAACTGTTCAGTACATGAATTCCTACTGCACCTGGCTAATTCCAGGTAACTGAGCGTTTTGACTGTCTCCTCTCCCATCAACCCGGCCGTACTCCTCTACCTCTTCAGTTTCTACCTACACCTGCACTTTGCATGCACACTATCGATTAGCAACTTCTGGGCCCTTTCATCTTTGGTCTCTAGGATTGTGTAAATCTCCAACGCGCCGGCTCCTCTGTTTCTCTAGATTGATTCGGCTCTTTCCCGGACATTCACGATGGCGGTTCTCGACGAAGTCCCCGGCATTGAAGTCACGGTACAGATAGATGGCCAGAACATCACTGAGTATGACGACCACCACATATCAGAGCCGGATGCTGATATGAATCCCGGGTGCCCTGTCATGTCAAAGTACGTCGAAGCTATTGATGACGCGGAATTCTCAATCAAAGTAGCTGTTGATGATGAAGTATACGCGTGGGAGAACACCGAACATCGGCTTCGTGCCCAAACAACAATTGATGGACGTTGGGTGTCTGGGCCCCTCCTCAAACGAGGCGACGAGCCCCGGGTGATAGAGGGATACAAGTATTATTCAGAAGAATCTCAGCAGTGGTATTGCAAAAAGTTCAAGTTCTCTGCAATAAGCACAGGTATGACTTCCTCTTCCTACACATATACAAACTCATGGCTTACTTCCCTTTCAGACGGCGATCCTCAAGCGGCACGAATTGAGAAAGACATAGAGGCTGTAAAAGATATTGGTCTCATCCAGGTCGAATTCGGCCGACGTGTTCTAAAATCTCAACTTAAGCCAGCATCATCACCACCTCTCGTGAATACGAATACACTCAATGTAGCAGAAAAGGCACTCAAAGGAAAGGCCATCTCCCACTCCATGTCGTATGTCATCCCTCAGACTCCAATGTTGAATTCGCTTATTGAAGACCTTCAGTTTGAGTAAGAATGATATCATATCGAGCCGCAAGGTTTGCTCGTCCCGTAGAGTCCACGGAGACAACGGCCCAATCGCAACCTTCCGATTCATGTATCGATCGCGAGGTACGGAAACTCTTTAGCATCATACAATATATGCTTACTCATATACATATAGAAGGATTGAAACGAGAGCTGGCTATCCCGCGAACACCCTCACCGGAGCCAGTTACTCCCATCGTCCCAAAATTCGTCCACAATATGACCATAGCTGAACTCCAGCATCGTAAGTAACTCTCAACTTATGGCCAGCTCTGAGATTATTATATACTTTGAGAACTTACTAACTACCAACGGTCTAGTTGCACAAGAAAGACTCGATCAAATACAAGTATGCCTTTAATACTAAGATTATACTATCAAGCACTAACGTATCATAGTGGGCTGAGGAGGCGAAATATGGCTATAAGTCTGCCGTAAAGAGAAAAGCGAATGAGGTTGTGGATGTCGATGAAGAGGCGGACAAAGCCCGCGCAGCGAAGCGCCCAGCAGTAACAATAGACCTAACCGACGATTGAGGTGTGGGGAAACCCGTGGAATCTTCCGTTGTCTGCTTTAAAGAAAAAGAGCTTACATGCGAAGATGATCTCTTTGGGAGGTAGATTTGCACATCTGGAGGGTGAACGGTATTGAAATGGGGAATTTTTGGGACTCGAGAATGATTGGCATTAGAGAGAATCCCCGGAAGAACTGCAATATTAGGAACTCAGTTCGAAGGCCTGTGCTGACTCATTGTAGCAGCGCAGTAGCCCTGTAGATTATGTAACCTACCTCGCAGGCGTCAGGCCTCTGTTTTGCCTTCAGTACGTCAACTCTACAGGTGCACCGTATTAAAGGAAACGGAACTGTCGAACCGCCGGGTTATACGGCTCCTCCTGCTGCGAATGATGCCATGCATCTGCCACCCCTCCCCAGCTCTCAACGCAGTGATCTGGAGAAGTGAGCATATGGGTACCTATATCTTACCGGGTTATTTTTGCACTCGTTGTTGAGCAGGTTTTGTCTTGAAAGTAGATTCATTCGCCACTGCAAGTGTAATCGGCCCAGCATTGTCCTCAATCGTGGCTACGAAGTAGATCGCTCGCTATTTCAATTGCCTATACTACATAGTGGGTATGAAAGTACGTAGAAAAGTCTGTTACATCCTCGAGCTTTTAGTAGATCCGGCATCATAACCATGAAGCTCTGTCTTTGGGGGATTGAAGAGAGGGATGGACTCTCTGACTTGGGTAATTTGTTCAAATGCGTTGGCTACCCTTAAGAGCTTAGTCTCGGACCACTTGTCGCCAAGAAAGGCGATACCGAACCTATCGTGTTTTGTTAGAAATCGAAGCGAGAAAACGGAGCGCAGAAAGAAACAAGAAAAAGAAGAAAAAGAGGCGAGCAAAAAAAAAAAGAGGTAAATCAACAAAGACTTACGGCACATTAGGCGCCACATCCACATAATGATCTGGACCGCTGGTTAAACTTTTGACTGCGGCGTTGTCCGAATATTTCCCCAGGGGAACCACGATAGCCGGCGTCCCTGCCCTTGCAGCAAAACTGATAGAGGGGCCTTGCATTGCTGGGACTGCAATCACATCAAGGCCGTGGGATTTGAGTAGCCCTGGTATACCGCCCACTCCGCCAAAGTAGACATCCCTTGCAAGCGCCTTCTTGTAATCTTGTCCCTCTAGATCCAACTTTTGAGCTATTTCAAACATTTCGATGCCTCGTGAAGGGTACTCCTCGCCGGGATCACTTTTTATAAACTCAATGATATCGTCTAGACTTGTGAGGTGACGGGGATTCCTATCCAGTGCTTTGACATAACTGGCTATGTCCAGTTTGAATGCCCCCAGCATAGCACAGGTTTGCTCGTCACGTGAAAGTTTCTGGAAATCTGCGAAACCTTCATAGGCTATATCGGTGATCAGTACGGCCCCGGCATCTTTCAATACATGCAGAGCTTTCTGGAAAGCTTGCAAATGCTCATTATCCGCAGCCGGAAAGCCGGATTCCGGAATACCGTTGCGTAGGCCTGAAAGATCCCCTCCGGTCAGAGATGCAGCGTAATTATTAGCGGAACCATCTGGCTGGTCCGCCAGTACATCAAGCAGGTAGACTACGTCAGCTACCGTTCTGGCGATAGGGCCTGGGGTGTCCTGTTTTAAGGCTACTGGTATGGCACCTTCAGAGGAAATGAGGCCGGGAGTAGGTTTGAGCCCAACAACATTAGCCCTGGACGATGGCGAGATGATGCTACCATCAGTCTGTTCGAAACAACGTTAACTCAGTTTGCTACTCTCTAGCTCGTGGGGGTTCTGCGTTTTCAACTCACCTCAGCACCGACGCACACGGCTGCGAGACCAAGTGCCGCAGACACAGCCGACCCGGAGCTGCTGCCACTTGCTTTCATGTTTTCCACATAAGCACCGCGAGTGAGACCTCCGCGGGCAGTCCATCCACTTCCTCCCTTAGAAGTACGGACCATTCCCCACTCGGCCAGATTCGTCTTCCCCAGGATCACGGCCCCAGCAGCACGGAGTTTCTCGATGACGGCTGCCTCTTTGTGCGTTCTTGCTCCGAGCAGACATAGAGAACCCGCAGTCGTATGCATCGCGTCATTCGTGTTGAAGATGTCCTTGACTAAAATGGGGATACCGTGTAAGGGACTATAGTCTCATTCAGCTTGATACAAGAGAAGATCCGAGAAGGATGTGTGACCTACCCACGACGCTTTCCGGTCCTAGTTTGCTCCAGGTCCAAGGCCTGAGCAATTTCAACAGCGTCCGGATTGGTCTCAATGACGGCTCGGAAGTAATCATTCACCTCGGCTATCCTAGCAAGATAGGTCTTGGTAAGATCCACAGACTTTACTGAGCCGTTTTCAAGAAGGCTGGATAGCTCAGCAATGGTGGCATTGCGAAGGCTTGGAATCTTAGACCCGGATGAACCTATCGAGGTGGAGGAGTCAAGGTAATTTCGGCTGTGCGCATCGGGCGCTCGCTCCAGATACTCACCCATACCTAATAAACGATTGCCTACTCGCACGAATGCAGTCGTGGCAATGACCCAGATCAGAGCAAAGATAGCGCGACGCTTTCTAACCAACCAGGGCATTTACTCGACCAGATAGTTTAGAGGAGGGAGCAGATTGCTGTCAGTTGATATCAAGGCGTGCTGGGACTGGGAAACTGAGCCTTGAGATATCTTAGTAAGGTATGTGTGTGAGAGAGTGGCCCGAGACTTTGAGTCTGCGCCGGGATAGTGTTGTTGGATCCCGAGGGGAGCCCAGGACGAATCAGTCGAGTTTGTTGTGGGAGGGAGAAACTGATGGCTAGCTTTAATTGGCTCAGGCATTTCTATCGTAGGGGGGAAACGATTTCTTAAGAAGAAATAACAGAGTATTGCATCTATCCGTTTGACATGGATGGTTGCAACCCTTATTTCTGTTTAAGGGAGTCAAATATGGATATATTGGTATTACTGAAATTTAGTTGCACACTTTATTAAACTTTGCATGTTTTACTATCTCAATTATATATTAATTGTTACCAAAAGAACGTGAATTGATGAACTCGTAGGTTGTGGCTCATTTCTGGTCTTGTGGGGCGGATGTAGTATGGGGGACTCCAGTTCCTGATGCCAGAGCCTCCAGTCCTTAAGGCTTCTATACCAACACTTCAACATTTGTATGCAAAATTTGGAAGACTCTTCTTAGCCATCGTCTTTTGGAAGTCTAAGTGTAAAACGTAGATTTTCTTTCCTATTAGTGTAAGGGAATTAGGTATACGCAAAAGCTAGTGGCTGGGAACTCCGGGTCACGTCCTCATGCTAGGAAAGATCCGTAGCATGCTTGTTTATTATCAAATGCCTTATACAGATTTCGAGCTTTAGACCTCAGAGTCAAACACATAGTATACGATACGGACATTTTGACATCTATTATATTATGAAAGAGATGGCTTTAGTCATGTCTTAGGCATATCTAGTGCTGTCCGGTAAGAGTGCCTAAAGCGATATTAATATCCTGAGGAGTTAACGTTTTATACTGTTGAACCCGTATTTCCCTTCCTCCTACCAAAACACGCGCCGGTAATAAGGTTGCTTGATACCCAGAGCAACCTCTGTTTAATACTAAATTTCTGTAAAGCCATGGCCAAAAATAATAATAACTAATAATGGAATCATAGTTTTAAAGAATATCTACTTAATATTTTAGTGTTAGCTATTACTAATAGAAGTAAAATATAGTTTACGTTTCAAAGGCTAAAAAGGTCGCAATATGCATTTCAGGAACTTAATACCCGTTTAAAAAACTTATTACTATGGAATCTTTTTAACAAATAATAAATAGAGAACATTAGATACTAACCTATAGTGCATCCTATCGGAACAAAGCGCCGAGATCCTCCTATATGGAGAATATTCCCGCAACTAGGCTGAAGGAGGAGACCAGTGGTTAAGACCGTTAGCTGGCCGATGTTGTGGTTATCCCTCAGCGGCTAGTCCGAACCATCGTCCGACGGTGGTGCGGGTATTGGAGGCGCATCTGTCATCCAACCGGGCTCTGCCACCGTGTCGAGATCCGTTGCGATTGGACTTTCGCATTCATTCGGGTATTCCTATTATGACTTAGTTTAAAAGGTTCATCGGGATTACGCGGCATACACACCTGGATTGTCAGCACGGATGGGTTATGTTTCTTCAACCGCTTCAGCTCCGCCATACCTGTCACAGTCTTGGAACTGTCACAGTCTCGGAACAAAGAGACTGTTTTGTATATAGTAGTAATACGTAGGAGGGTATTCTGGAGACCCTCGTGCAACAACGTATACTATTACCTACCCCTATGTATAGGCCTTGTGACAATACCATTCTCCAAAACGTGGAGTTTCTCTGTAGCACGCGCCCTCTCGGCTGCCGACTCCTGACTCTCGCCTGCAACGCGCTGGACTTCCGCATCCGTGAGGTCGTAGATTACCTCAGGAGCGAGAAGACCGGGGAGCTCCTGGATCAGACACCTTTCGATGGCAAGGACACCGACATCGTCGATAACTTTCTTCAAGGCGACCTGATTCTGATCAGCGGGATTGCCGGAAGACTGAGAACAGAAGAGACCAACCTTATAGTACGCTGGTCCGACTTGACATTACGTCAGATGAGCACAGATTATCGCTCTAGAGTGGCAAAGAAGTGCAAAAAGCAATGTCTTCTCCTTTCCAAGCTACAATTACCATTGGTAATACCACACCATCGAACGTCAACTTTCCAGTGTGTATCGTCGAGCATGGTCAGAGGATGAGGATCGCACGCAAGTCCTCCTACGTCGAGGTCATTGCTCAAGTAGCCGGTCCGTCCGAATGGATCCAATACCCTAGCTTCATGTTTCCGGTATATCACCAAGGAAACCCCATCAATTAGAATATGCCGAGAGCGAAGCTGGAACGATGCCCTACTGTCAATCTCAAGCAACCTAGTAAAGGGGTGAGGGGTGGGGGGGGGGGGGGGGGTTTAAATGACGCGGGGTTGAGAAGGGAAGACACCAGGCCAGTAGGTAGGGAGGATTATGCTGGTATTAGTCCAGTGCGAGGCCAGGAAAACCTGTGTGTCACAAGACGAGGGTCGATATATAGAAGCCTCCAGGTCTTAATAGTGCAAATTAATTCCTCCTAAGCAAGTAGTTTCCGTTGCAGCTCAGCTATAATCTGTTGAAGTGGGCGGATATTGTATCCCGTTCCTGGCCTCGCCAACAAATCATCCGCGCCCGTCAAAATTATCGCCGTGCGAAGCACCTCCGCTGGATATAATATGGTAACCTCTGTAGCTAGAGATTCGAGGATTTTAATGTTAATGGCTCTGTTTTCACTAGACATTGTGACATTATCCTCTCGGCCTCGTTAGAGTGAGCTAAGAGTAAGACTGGGAAGGTGCCAGCGAGACTGTCCATCGTTTGGTAGAAAACAAGACACTCAAAAGGGGACACTCATTACAATGTAATACACTGAACAGCAAGCGCTTCAGCTTGATAAGGGAGGATTTAAGTAACTACATGTTGAAAATTAAGCAGATAGTAACCTGTAGTAGCAGACGCTTAATTCTATTCTCTCACGATGCCCCGCTTAGCTAGCTATCGTCACACAGGTACTAGGAAGCTGTGGTGGTTCGTCCACTGCAGCGGCTTAAAACGCAATATAACCTCCCTTTGCTGGTCAATACCCCCCCTTCTCACCCCTTGGTTAATAAACCCCCCCTCCTCAACCCGATCGTTGGGAGCATTGAGCTTGATTCTCGGGTGCGAGCGAAGCAGAATCTGCTAAACGCTACATTACTCACGATGGAAGATGAAGCGACCCTTCACTATGGCACTGACCCTTTACTACCTGCCCGTAGAACGGCACGTCTGCATCCTTGTCGGTGGCGGGGATGCTATCTGGGTTCATCACTCAGCTTCATCTTTGAACAAATCCAATCCCAAGAACACTTCGTTGTGCGCAGTTCCAGTCACGGACTTCGCCATGGCCTTGATAACATCGCAAATAGTATATTATAACTAAGCCGCCTCTCAAGCGACGCGGTAACTCTTCTTCAAACCAAGTTCCATTTAGCGCCGAGCCTACGATCTGCTCCGTGACACCTTATGCCGCGAGCTACCAAGACCCACCCCTGATATTATACGTTTACTCCACTGGACAACTGGACTACGCGACTACGGGCCCGACGTCGTGCTGAATCCGCGGAGTTTGCAGTGCTTATGACGTTCACCTAAGCTTTCCAACCAACTCGCTCTTTGCACATCGCTTGGCTTTGAGGCGAGGACTCAATTAACATTGCGTACCTAACTCTATGAACTTGAGAAGGAGCTGGAAAACCGGGACAGAGGATCTAGTACTCAGTCAAAATGCCTGCCTGAATATAAATCCATCGAGCTCCCGGAAAGCATTGTCTAGGTCATCGTTGACAATGAGGATATCATGAACGCCCGGCGTGTCGGCGTACTCAAGCTCGACTCTGGCCTGAGCCAGCCTCCTCTGGATTTGCCCTTCGTTCTCGGTGCCGCGGCTCAGGAGCCGCGCCTCGAGCGCCTCAAAACTCGGTGGCTTGATGAAAACGTAGCGCGCATCGACGGTGAGGCTGGCCTTCATCTGCTTGACACCCTCCATCTCGATATCTAGTATGGCCACCAATCCTTTTGCTGCCTGGTCTGCAATAGTCTGCTTGCTAGTTCCATAGAAGTGGCCACTGAAAGAAGTGTGCTCCGCGAAGGCGTTCTGGGAGACGAGAAGCGAAAAGTCGGAAGGTGAGACATAGTAATAGTTTATGCCCTCGATTTCGCCATTCCGAGGCTCGCGTGTCGTATGTGAGACAGTTGATCCGAATGTACCCGGGTGTGCACTAGAGATCATGTCAATCAGAGTCCCTTTGCCCACACCTGAAGGCCCAGAGATGACGATGGGTCGCAGATCTCGGAGAGGCGCTGCAGTATGAGGTGTTAGTCTCATTTCAGTCTTGGCATGGGCTAGAAATGATTATACTAGAAGTCATATTAAGAAGATACCAGCATGTAGGTGGTTGGGATAGGCTAGGATGAATTTTAGGGTGATTCCGACGAGGAAAGAAAAGAAGAAGAAAGAGAAGGTGAGATATCGGTGGGAAGACTGCAGGCAGGCCGCTGCGCCACACAAGTGACCTTCACATGCAGTCTGTACCTATAATTTACGCATACAACATTCCGCAACAAGCCTTTGAAAATCCAATTGAGTAGCATTGTCAATGGGCTTCAAATAACATTTTTATACTCTAACGTTCATAACTTTAGCTGAGTTATCATATACCTATCATCCCCCTTGCTGTACGTGGATGTAACACGTCGTTATGACTTTCGAGAGGCTCTGGGGTCTTCACTACGCAGTGACCCCCTGGCGTCGAGCATGACACAACAATAACAATAGCAATCATGACTTGTCGCGTAGCAGCGTATACATGCCGTTGGTTCTTTGATAGGATTAACAATGTCATTTCCCCTCGATCACACACATATTCCCGTCAAACCAAGCTACCTAGATCTTTTCATCATCGGTGGAGGCCACAGGGCACTCAAATTTACGAAAGCCCTAAGAGATGACAAGCCGTTTTTAACGATACGACAAGAATTCGAAATTAATCTAGGAACTACAATGTCTGAGGCCGATCCTATTCCTGCGGAAGCTTCGACGACTGCCGTGGTGGAATCATGTATCGAGAACGCTAAGAAAAGCATCATCCACCTAGAGGGAAAAGAAAAGGAACAGGTTAGAAACCCACTGGCTGATCTGAGGCTTTGGGCCGATAGCCTAGGGGCCACGAAGAAGAAGGAGGATTCGCTAGATTGGAGATTTCGTCACCGACCTAGTGACATCGTTATAATCCGACAAGTGCTTTCCATGTTGGAAGGCTACTTGAACGATTGTTATGTTGCTGCAAGTTCCAAATCTGATGTTAAGGATATAATCTTCAACATTCATAAGACTATGGAAACCCTGGCTATTATGGGGCGCCATATTCAGAGAAGTGGCGGTGAATCTCAACTTGAAGAAGCGGATAGCCCCCCTGATGCGGATAGCTCCTCTGATGCCGTTTACTTCTCTGATGCGGACAGCTCTTCTGATCAGAATCGGGGCGAGTAAGGGGAGCTCAGAGCACATCTCGCCTGTGTCATTGCGTAGAGACCGACCGAAGACGGCAAGGAAATACGCAGCGTCAATTGCTTCGCAGAACTACGTCAGTTCAGGGAGGTCTTACAGAGGCCAACATGAGGCGACGACATTGATTTATGGGAGCACAGAGACGCTCTCTCGACCTGGAAACCCCTTCTACGAAATATTTTCATTCTGTGCTCTCACGACAAGCTATCATCGCGTTACTGGGTTATGCTAAGGAAGGGATTGAGTCAGCGCAAGAAAAATCAGTACAGCCCACCGCAGCCTTGGACAAGACGCCCCGACGAGAATAGCCACGATGTTGGCTTCTGGACTAGATTCGAAATGAGTTGGGGTTCGCCATAATATGCGTGGTCTCGATTTAGCCATCACGGCCAGCGTAAAAATGTCCCAAAGTACAGAACAAGAAAATACCTACATAGTGAATGATATATATATTCCGCGATTCGGCAAGACGATAAAATGTAGAAAAGATTAATGAGCGAGTGCCTAATGTTTTTAGTAAATTTTCTTTTTGGTAAACTCGTCAAATATTTGCTCAGATTTCTCCCTCTGGGTAGATAGCATAATCGTGCCACGCCCCACCTAGGAGGGTTTTGCTAGGGCTTACCAACCTAAGTTGGTACTAGCTACTTAAACAATTAGATTATTTAAAAAACTACTTTTTAAACTTAGTTATATTAAAAATGCTTTAATTAATAATTATTATTTATTTTGTTTATTATATAAGCTAATAATAGCTTTTTTATAATTTTTTAATTATATGCTTTTTTTATTGTTTTAAAATAAGTTTATTTAATTAAATTATAAAATTATTATTTAATAATAGCTATTATTTTTTTTATTTTTTAAACTTTAGTTAAGTTATTTTAATAGTTTATATAATAATTTTTAATTATTATAAGTATATTTTTTAATTTTAAAAGTTTATTTTTAAATATTTTATATAATTTAGCTATTTTTTTTATATATTAAGTTTTTTTTAAGTTTTTTTTAACTTATATTAATTTAATAATATTAATAACTATTTTTTTAATAAAATTAATTATATAGCTAGCTAGTTTAAAATTTATAGCTTTAATTTAATTAATAATTATAATAATATAATTAATTAATTTATTAATATATTATATAATTATAAAAAGTTTTATTAATAAAAAAAATAAAATATTAATAGCTTAATTAAATTTAAAAAGTTTAAAAAAAAAGTTTAAAAATATTATTTTTTAAAAATTTTAAAAACTTTTTAAAAATTAAAAAAATATATATTAATTTTTTTAAATATTAATTAAATAAATAAAGTTTTAAAAGCTTATTTTTTAATTTATTAAATATAATTTAAAAACTTTAGCTTATTTATA
>MU392774.1:0-59751 GCA_022578505.1 Nemania abortiva | reverse complement strand
TATAATATTAAATTAAAAAAATATATAAAATATATTATTTATTTTATTTAAAAGCTAAAATAAGCTTAATATTAATAAAATTAATTTTAACTATTTAAACAAAAAATAAAAAGCTATTATATTTTTTTTTTTTTTTTTATATTTAAAAAAAAATAAAGTTTAACTTTTAAATAATAATAATTTAAAAAATATAAAAAATTTAAACTTTTATTTATTTTTATTATTTTTTAAAAACTTTAATAAATAGTTTTATATTTTTTAAAAAACTTTTGCTATTTTTAGCTTTTAAAGCACTAAAAAAAAAACTATTTAAAAACGTTTTATTATATATTATATAAATTTTTTTTTTTTTTTTTTTATATAATATTATAATATTATTAAAACTATTAAAACTATAAGCTATAAAACTTAATAATATTACTTAAAAAAAGCTTAAAAAACCATAAGTTATATTATTACTAAAACTATTTTTTTAATTTTTTTTTTATTATTAAAATTTAGTTTACTTTTTTATAAAAAAATTAATTTAAAATATATAACATTAAATATAAACTTAAAAAATAAAGCTAATAAATATAGTTTAATTATTATATATATTTTTATAATTTAATTTATAAAACATTATATATATTAAAGTTTTTTTTTTAAAAAAATTAACTAAAAGCCCCTCGGGAGGCTTGGGGGTCACAGGCCCCCCCCCCCAGCGTTAAATTTTCCAACCAACCAACCAACCATCCAGGCTGACTGGCGGCCAGAAAGATGAAATAGGACGTCAGGGAGCGACAGTGAGACCAGGGGAGGGGAGCCTACCTGAGAGTGGGCCTCTTGTCAGATTCCGACATGATAGTACTTCTTCTGGGATCTCACTACATCCTTGGGGAACATCGAGCTGATGTATGTAATACTGAGCCGAAGTCTAGAGATATGGGGAGACTGTTTACACAAAGTCACGGAGCCGAGGCGGTACCCAAAGGGATAGGTGGGCTCCGCATTTGTTGCTTTAAGCCGCGATAGGAGCTGAATCAATGTGAAATAAACAGCATAGTCTTTGCTTATCAGATACATGACCCATATTCAGCATTCGTCGACAATCTCCTGTGATTTACAAGTATACCCAAGACCTCAATTCGATACTTAAATCGCGAAAGTGAGCCCGCACCCGGACCACTCACTCCTTAGTATCGACGGTATGTCCTGCACGATCGGATTTCCGCGTCGGTCATTGCTGGCGATGACTTGACAGTATATTTGTCCGATCGCAGCTATATAATAACACACGAGAATGAGTGCTGGACGACAGTAACATAGATATAGACGAGAAGAGAGAGAGGGAGCTGTTAAGATTCTCCTTACATTCAGCTCATAATCATTGCCGTAGCTCCTGTTGCAGAAAAGGACCAGCTTCTCCTCGTCGATGCGCGAAGACGCAAACGTCACCGATTTCTTTTCGCTGGACGACGTGGAGTAACTGGATCTACGGCTACTGCCACCGAAAGGGGGGAAATGGAAGTGACGCCTAATGTTGTCGATGCTAGGCATTGTGCGTAAAAGCCGACGAAGAAGATTTAGCCTGCTGCATGCGTGAAGCAGCAAATGGTGACTGGTCTGTGGACGGGAATCACATCAGGGATGAATGGAGACATGAGATTAGGGGGCAATCGCAGAGCCGCTTTCTATCCCTGGGCAGGCGACCTGCTATATACATTCCCTTTCAAACGAGGCTCTGACGGTTCTTGCACGCACTCCGAAGGGGGTGTGAAGCTAGGGCGCTCTGTCATATTGCATCAAGATTCCGCGGACGACATTTGGGGGAGTAATCGTTACCTATCTTACACGGTCGCCCTGGGTCTGCATCAGTTTCCTGTTGGATGTATTAGATGATGTTGGAGTCATCCACCATCTTCCTGCAGGCTGCGATCAACAAATCCCCAAGGATGAGACTGTTTGGGCTTACGCCGGCGGCTTACAGAAATAAAAGTAACTAAGAAAGGGCCGTGTAGTTTTAAGGGCAGCGCAATTGACATTGCCTGTTTTGATCATCAATTTGGTGTGTAGGGTGATCAAAATGCCACATGCAATCATCACTAGGCCGTCAATTTTGATTGGATATCATAAAGCCCACGCTTAGCCCGCTTAACCTGCAGACGCAAATCAGATCCAAAGGTGCAGATTAAAAAGACCAGCACCGCTCCGCGAAATTGAAAAAGAACGTGGTTCGAGGCCTGCGAGCGCCTCCGAGCTGGTGTGAGGGGGGGTATGGCTAACGGTTCGTTCATATGGTAAGGATTAGCTGTGGCGTTTGGAGGAGTCCACGAGGGACGCATACACGCCCGTTGAGGTTGTAGTAGGAACTTTCGGTGTTAAAAATAATTATATTGATCTCTCGTCTTTAGAAAACCTAACGTTAGACGAGTAAGGTAGGATTCTTAAGGGAGGGTCAAAGAATGGCTGGTTGGCTTAAACCGACTGTGACCCACTTTTGATAAGTGCGAAAGCTACGAAGTGCAAGACGACCCTATACCTAGGTATATATAGAGGGAGCAACGGAACCGTAGTTTATCCGCTCCCTGTAGTGTCTAGTCCCTCTGGGACTCATTTATACGTGACAAGCAGCACCCTGCGGTCTAAAGGCAACCATTGGTCTCCTATTAATCAATGGAACCACCCCTTAGTGCTTTTAACCGACAAGATAACTCGAATGACCAAATCGTCTAAGTATCTAGTGATTTATTGAGACCGCCTACGGGTGCCGACTACAGCTAGCGAAAGCCTTACCAAACCATGGGCTAGCTTACAAGTTGGTCTCGTTGACCCCAAACTACGGGCCTTGTACTTGTCGCCTTCTGCTAGTGGAATAAGCTCTAGATTGAAGATACGTCACAACAGGGTAATAGTTAGGTAGCAGTTTAGTTGAAGTATAGGGGTAATAAACCCATACTATGGACAGAAATGAACGAATTGATGCTGTATGGATCTGACGCGCTTGCGAATCTTTGGAGTGAATTTTCTAAACGGCATAGCGACTCAAGACGTATAAATATTGTGGCCTTGAAAGAAATGGAATCGGTTTCTTGGACGTGGAAATTCTAGAGATAATTATGCACTCTAACAAACAACGCACGGAAAGAGCGCTTCATGTATATAATTGAACCTTGTCTATAGAAATAGAAGATCGGCGATTTTATTGACTTGATAATAAGATACCCCGGACAGCAACTCCCAGGAAATGCTATATATGAAAAACAGAAAATCTCTGACGAGGAATATGATAAAGGCGTCAGGACTGTCAGGGAGGTTATGAGATTTAATGGTATCAGCAGAGCCCTATCGAATTACTACCTAGACGTAACTCCGAGACTCCTAGATAGTGGAATTCTCGTTATTACTGCCACTGCCGGGTACCCAGTCAGTACAATACCTTTAAGTTACTCGAAGACGAACAGTCACTTTTTGGCATGTGCACTATCGCGAGTGGGCACAAAGAGCGAGATAAAAAGAATTACTACACTAGTGTAATAATAACAGCCCTTTTGTCCTGAATCATTAATGTTGTTTAGTCTGATAGCTATAGTATATATAGAAAGGAACGAATCAATCGAAAGTATATTATTGTGTTCGGCATAAACAAGGAAGTCTTAGTCTTGAGGCCTCACATTCCTATTGTATTCATCAATACTGACATCCGGCGCTTGGGAACAATAGAATTGTGAGATAAAAGTGACTCTAGGACTGACGAAGTCGACTCAGGCCTTCTATTCTAGTAAAACTATTGATATTCAAAGTGTCACATAAGCGATCCACGCGAGCTAGGCTTATCTGTCGTATATTAATAACATACACACCACCAAATAGTCATATTGGAAATCAGAAGCCACCTCCTATGGGAAAGCAAGCGGCTATGGCATCCGACCCGTCTCCAAATGGTCCTAGGCCCTCACGCCCAAAGACGCCAGAAGACTACACCCCTACGCCGGTTCGTACAGTAGCCCATACAGACACACACGCCCATCTCATGAATGATAGACAAAGGGAATCCGGCCCTCTTAGAATACACGAGATTCCCCGTGATCGATTTACCAGCTTTAATCAGCTCCAGCCACAGAGTCCGGTCACGGGTGAATCTACCAAAAGTAAGAAGTCCTTGATAGATAGCGCCCGCCGGAAGCTATCCGCAGCTTTCGGAAAGACAAAGCCAGCAGTACAATCTGCAGTAGCTTCAAGCAAGGACGGCTTAACCCGAGTTGCGACTAACACCTTAGGTTTAAACGAAACCGACAACGAAACCGACGACATAGGATCGGAAGAATCCCTTTTCCATAGGCCCACGCTACCCAAGCTCAAAATTCCGGACGTGAATGAGGCAGTCGAGCAAGCGTTAAACAGTCCGTGTTCAACGGACACCGAAAAAAGCGAGAACTTCGGGGTCCTCGGACAGTCCCCTACCAGCCGCGAGCTTAAGTCGCAGTGGTTAGAAGGCCATCCTGGTGATATTTCTGCCGAATTCCACAACATGCTTAGCGCGCGTCGCAGGGTCCGTAAAGGTAAGTTTGGAAGACTAGTATCGAGATTTCAGCGTGCTAGACCAACCTGGGACGATCACTTCAGTTTCAGAGCCCCTAACGACAACCTTACAGACAGAAGAACGATAAGAGAACTCACGGACGCTCTTCAGGAACAAAAGGACCATGCTACTCGCCTCGTACAGAATAACCCCAGTCCTTACCCGGGCCTAGAGCCAGTCTCCTCCCCGGGGTCTACATTAAAAATGTGGTGGCAGCATAAGAGCTCTTATCGCTAAGCCATGCGAAGTCGAAAGTGAAGAATCGAAGGATCATCGGACTTATAGCTTCACTACCCTCCTCTTTGCTTCTGATTCTGTGCTCATCTTAGCCACGATCCTACGACCCGTTTCCTACTCATCCTTTCTGAACCTACGCCTCGTCTTATGCCGATTTTGCTCATAGTTTCATGTTGTATTGCTATACCTTATTTGACATGCTCATACTAGGGCCGTGCATACAGTAGGATTTTATATAGATAGTTCGTAGCCTCGTGATAATAGGAATTGAAATATTGTCGATTGTATATCTGTTTTCGTAAGTTATCCCTTGGCGGATTATCTAATCGCTCCTCCAAATGGTGTTGGGGGGCGTAGCTGGTGAGACAACGACCTTCCAAGAATAGAATTAAAAACCTATGTGAATGCCGTACAAATATGCTCGGTTGTATAAGATCCAAGCCCTGAGCGGACTCGTGACTGGTGTTACGGGCGCTTGTTGGTACAGTAAGTATAGCCTGTAGCACATGCATATCCATCGCCAAGCTTGTTGACTTGGCAGTGATGGTCTAGACCACAGTTCAGCACTCACGAGCTGACCAAGGAGATTTAATAGTGAGTGCCATCGGGTACAGAGGGTGTTTTCAGCTAAAAGGACACTTATATTCCGGTCTCGTCGTACCTTAGTCGTCCACGGTGCCGGCTTAAGTTCCAGTGTGGTTTCAAGCTCGTTGTTGATTCGGCTTAATTGGTCATATAACCCTTTTGCTAATCTCGGGTTCTTCATACAATCATAACACATACTAGTGAAGCCAACCCTTTCGCCTTCGAACGATGTCCTCGTGTACGCCTTAGGGCCAATTCGTCGCACTTCCGATCAATTACCAACCATGTCTAGCCACAGTCGGAAGTATCGACATGCCATCGTTTTACTAGCTACGACTTTCTTCGTATGGTGGGCTTTCTCGAGGAGCTCCTGGGGTCTGTTTGGCTCGGAGTTCAGCAACCTCGAGCGACACATGAACGATCGGCGGTCGCGTCCACTACCGATCGCCAGCAAGAGCAGCTTTGATTGGAGCCAGGTTCCCTACCAGTTCCCCCCCGGACCCCTTACACCACTACCCACAGGTCCCCCGAAACCTCTCCCCACAATCCAGGTTCACCCGAGAGCCGCGCATGCAGAATACGAAAGGATCCGGGAGTCTAGGCGTCGCGAAGTCAAGAAGGCTTTCGTTGGCGATTGGGAAGCATATAAGAAATACGCGTGGTTGAAGGATGCGCTGAAGCCGATTTCAGGCGAGTTCCGCGATCAATTTAGCGGCTGGGCCGCGACCCTGGTTGATTCGCTGGACACGCTCTGGATCATGGGCCTCCGTGACGAGTTCGACGAAGCCGTCGATGCCGTCGCGAAAATCGACTTTGGCCACTCGACGTCTCCCAGAGTGAACACCTTTGAGACTAACATCCGATACCTAGGCGGCTTGATTGCCGCTTACGATCTCAGCAAACGCGACGCTCTGCTGGTCAAGGCGATTGAGCTTGGCGACCTGATATATGCCGCCTTCAACACAGAAAACCGGATGCCTGTAGATTTTATCGACTTTGACATGGCGAAAACGGGCGAAGGCCTGATGGTGGAGGCTTCGGTTGTCTCTGCTGCGCCTGGGACACTGTCTCTCGAGCTCACGAGACTGTCGCAGATTACCGGTGACCCGAAGTATTACGATGCCATTTCTCGTGTCATGGATGTTTTCTATGACGGCCAGCAGAAGACTAAACTCCCCGGACTGTGGCCAACGTTTGTTTCCATGAGCTCGCAGGATGTGGTAGAGGGCAACCGATTTACTCTCGCAGGTGGTGCTGATAGTCTATACGAGTATTTACCCAAGATGCATGCTCTTCTTGGCGGCCTCGAACCCAAATACGAAGAAATGAGCACACGATTCCTAGAAGCAGCTAAGGCGTTATTCTTTAGGCCAATGATTCCGAATAACGAGCCGATACTCATCCCAAGCGGTGGCTGGGTCACTGATGAAGGTAATGTTACTCTGGACCAGGAGACAGAGCATTTGGGTTGTTATATCGGTGGCGTTTACGCCCTTGCTGGGAGGCTACTTAGCGACCAGGGTTATGTGAATATTGGCTCGAAGCTTACCCTAGGATGTGTCTACGGCTATAGATCGTTTCCCACAGGCATGATGCCTGAGCGCTTGAACATGGTCGCTTGCGAATCCTTTGAGCAGTGCAAGTGGGATGAGAAGAAGTTTATTGAGGAGAGGGCTCAACAGCGCGAATGTGAGTTCTGTGCTCTTGACTGAGGTCCTCGAATGAACGACTCAGTTTCCATTTCATAGGGGAAGAACATCTGCCCGCCGGCTTTACCACTGCGAAAGACCCTCGCTACCTTCTTAGACCCGAGGCTATAGAGAGCGTCTTCATAATGTACCGGGTAACCGATAACCCGGTATGGCAAGAGCTTGGATGGAATATGTTCAACGCCGTTATCAATGGCACGCGGACGGGCCTGGGAACACATGCAGCAGTCCGGAATGTGACCCAGAAAGCTCCAACGTTAACGCAAGAAGATTACATGGAGGTACGTACTATCCAACTCTTGCTTTAATGGGCCGACTGACGGCGGTTTCGTCTAGAGTTTTTGGCTCGCCGAAACGCTCAAGTACTTTTACTTGCTATTCTCGCCTTTAGATATCATTAGCCTCGACGATTATGTCCTCAACACTGAGGCGCATCCCTTCCTGAGGCCTAAATAACCTAATAGCCAAATCGAAGTATCGGGGTAGGCATAATTTTGGAGACTGATTGTATAGTAACATTAGCACCAAAATACGAATCTCCATTGCCGACCGTATCCCACTCAAATTGGTGTAGTTGACCAATCGCTCGTTGTTATGAACACCGATGTGATGCGGGGAACATCGGTGCCATGACATGTGCCATGTTTGATGTCCCTTTTACCTGCACTCATTCTTCGAATAGATGTCGAAATCTCCTTACTTATAGCCACCTAAGAGAAATATCAATTACCTAGTCGCCCGATTCTAGATCACGCAATAGTGGGGGAAGGTTGCGTGGGGATTAACTTATAAAGTGACGATAGCCCGCATTAGGAAACCATCACGAAGACTAGCCAGTAAGGCGCGGAGGGGAATAAAAAGCGAAGGTGAACGATTCCCGAAGGATCATATACTATGTCTACGGCGACTATTACCTCCACAGTCCCGGTGGCTCTAGCACCGCCAGGTCAGCCCGATATCTCCTACCATCCGAGCTATGAGAAATGGCAGGCTCGCGTTGCACGCCGATTGCAAGAGGGAAACCTGCCAAAATCAGTCCCGGAGGGCTTCCCAGAGAAGCTGACTGGTGACCTGGTTTGGGAGGGACAGACGATAGCTGACAAGTACAATTGGACGTATGTTCTTAGTCCCGAGCATCTGGCTGAAATTGACCAGGCCGTGGCTCACTTTAAGGGTAAGACGAGACGCCTAAACTTATGAACTAGATATTAAACATCTCAAGCAGGACTCGATAAGCCTCTTGGCGCTATCAGCCCGGAAACATTTCCACTACCCACGTTGCATGCTGAGCTCCGTCGGCTATCAAGAGAGCTACATCATGGCCATGGGTTCTTTGTGCTACGTGGGTTAAGAGTGGACGATTACACGCGCGAGGAGAACGTCATCATATATGCCGGAGTGTCTTCTCACGTAGCGTCGCAGCGTGGACGACAGGATCACAAGTTCAACGGCGAGAAAGCCGACGTTGTGCTGACACACATCAAGGACTTGTCTTGGTCACAGGAATCCGGTGTCATTGGCAGCCCAGCTTACACGACGGACAAGCAGGTCTTCCACACGGACACTGGGGATATCGTCTCACTTTTTGCGCTCGAAACCTCAGCTGCTGGAGGTGCAAGCAAACTCGCGAGTACGTGGAGGGTGTACAACGAGATAGCAGCCACTCGGCCCGACCTCCTCCACACCTTATCAGATTACTGGGACATGGAGGTGTAAGTCAATTGCACGATCGCTCGATTCCTGCGATGACAGATAATCCTACTAACGCATTGGCTCTAAACATCAGGTTTGAAAAATCAGACAAGCCATACACAAAAAGGCCGTTGGTGTTTCACTTCCCGGCGACGGATTCTACCCCTGAGAGAATTGCCCTGCAGTACGCTCGTCGCTATTTCGTCGGGTTCGGGGCGCTCCCTCGCAATCCAAACATCCCGCCGATCACGGAGGCGCAGGCGGAAGCTCTCGACACCCTTCACTTCCTCGGCGACAAATTCTGCGTGAACACCGACTTTCAGAAGGGAGATATGCAATACATAAACAACCTGGCGATTTTCCACGCGCGGGACGGCTTCACAGACACGCCCGAGAAGCGGTAAGGATATCATATCGTAATTCCCATTGCTACTACAAGGAATACTAACCACGCTTGATCCCTAGACGGCATCTAATACGCCTTTGGTTGCGTGATCCCGAAAACGCCTGGGAGACCCCGAGTGTTTTACAATGGCGGTGGGATCAGCTCTACAAGGATATAACGCCTGAGAGCGAGGTATTCCCGCTTGAGCCATACATCCGCAGTGCAAGCAATAAGGGTCGCTAAGCCTGTCTATAACTAAATTGGCGATATTTTACTTAGTTCTAGCAGGATATTATAGCATTGAGATGAGAACGTCGGTTGAGTTTGGAATCTATCTACCTATGCATAACGATATGTATATCTGATATACCTTTACACGAGCGATCTACTAAATTCAAAATCTTTCGGTTGGGAGTCTCTTCTCTAAGTTTAGACGCTCTAGTGTCGTCGCGTTCTATTTAATGAAGGAGGATCTCGTAATTGTCCGTGGCGACGCGAACGGGCTCATCGTGGCTACCGTATTTCCGGCGCACTAATTCGAAAATAATTAACCCGGCGCTCGTGCTTGGAACCTGTCGTATCGTATTCCACCAGAAGCCTCGGTATAACCAGCGTAGTGTTCCTCTACGTTCTGATGCAGCTTCCGAGGTGCATTGCGCCCAGGTCTCCTGATACGCGTGGTAGTACGCCCTCAACATCCGCCACCTCCGGCTTGGCTTGTCAGAGGCAGCAGTGGCTGTCCTGGCCTTCTCTGCTTTCGCGTCAAGATCCTCCAGGTGATCCCAGTGCTTGACTTGGACATAGGTCAATGGGTGGAGCAGAATCTGCTGGGTAAACGATGCACCGATGCCAGCTAACAACAAGAACATCGGTTCGATGGCGTAATGGGGAGTGATGAGAACGGGTTTGTTCTCTTCCTGTGAGATAGGGCGCTTTCGTGCGAGGACATCAACGGTGTCTTGATTCAATCCGCTGTAGTACCATTTGATAAACGTGTAGTAACCTTGAGCTTTGATATACTCGAAGGTACTGAAGAAGATGGCACTGCCGAAGCTGTCCTTTATGAATGACAAGCCCCAGCCGGCAAAAACCCCCCGCACTCCAATTTCGCGCAACTTCTCGGCCGAAAACGACCATATGCTCCTCGGTTTACCACCATTGCCTTGAACAAGATCTCGGTGGTCGTACCTAGCTTGTATTGCATCGAGGGGAGCAGCGACTACACTCTGAATGCTCCCCGCCAAGAAACCCGCAGTGAAGGTATGGATCGGCTCCGGTGGTGGAAAGACGCGCCGTGTCGATCTGGAACTCTCTTCATGGAGCTGAGCAAGAATTTGCAAATAGCTGGTATACAGAATAGCGCCGACCCCGACATTGGCCATCAGTGGCGGTAGGATTTGCTGTGGCACGATTCCCCAACCATGTTGTCGAATCACTGTCGTGAGTAGGCCTGGAGTGGTGCCTCGGGCCCATTGCCAGGCCTGCTTGAGCGTGAGGCCGAGGCGTGACGATGTGTGGTCGTTGGCGACGGCCCGCGCAAGCAGCTCAGTCTGTGCTTGGTGCACATTTCTAGCGTACGCAAGATAGTCGACTCGCGTGCGGAAGAAGGCTTTCACGGGTGCCCTGAAATAAAAGGCGATAGCCTGGGCGCTTAGTGCGCGAACACCAGCAGCTGACGCGGCGGTCGCAGCATTGTTTCTTGACGGCTTCTCGAGGGCACCATCCGGTGGCACAACGGGGAGAACACCTTTGTAAATACTATTGTCTTGGCTCAAGCGGGCTCTATCATCGTTGTGGCCTGACGGCATTGTCTTTCCAGATCATTTTGGGACGGTGCAACGCGATTTAACAGATGTTAGGCAGATAAAGGTAGGGTAGATAACGCTGATGAGATCATCGGGGCTAAAATTGAAGATACCTTAGGTACCTAGTGTACGGGTACAATCGGAAATACCCGCACAGTCACATGTGTCCCTCATTCAGATAAGCAATCTATCTATCTATCAAGATAGATTCAGTTATACGTTTATATGTAATAATCCTTGCTAAGGGGCTTGAACTCAGGTAATGCCACTCATGAAGGACTAAAGAAATATCGCCGCCGCACCCTCGAGTAGTGTGGCCTAAGTCAACAATAGAAGTAATAAATAGAGGTACCCCATGTAGAAGACATATAATATTAAAAAGGATGATACCTTTCAACCTTCTTCCACAAAAAAAAGTGGGATGACTCGAGGCTACAGACTAGGCTTCAGGCGTCTGGGCGAACCGAGGGAGTGCGCAAGCATGGCCCACCTTTCGTTTTGTTTTTTAGGTCTACAGTTCGATCCGGGTTATTCTAGACCTTTTTTTTTTTTTTTTTTTTTTTTGGTAGTGCAGCTATACGTCCCGGACTGTGATTCTGATTTGCTTTTCAGCTAGGATGCTTAGATAGTAGGTCACGCATACGAAAGAGCGCGCTATAGGCGAATAGTGCCCCGTAGTTCTCGCGCTTTGCACTTGGAAGAAAGAAGTGGCTGCGTAGGCACGAGAACCAGAACCTAGATCTTCCGCTGCAGCTCGCCAATAGCGGCGCCACTTCATGCAGTTTTCGCTCGGACCCCGGCGCCACTATCAAAGACTCCGAGCCGAAAGACATGCCTAAGTAGTTCTCGATAGTTTGCATGTCGAATGGACAATTGGGCATGTTGCAGGGACCGTAATTTTCATCTCGGTGCTACCTATTGAGCCATTATAGGAGATCATCGCGGTATATTACTTCTTCTCTAGGGAATCGTTCCGCGCATGTCAGTCATCTTCACCGTATGGCAATGAACGATAGCCATGGGCGACGCGGTTGGGAAGATGACAATTTAATCGCGAGCTATGTAGCCACACTTGTTGCAAAGTTGTTGCAGACACCATGAGCAATTATGGGCGGATTCAGGGCTGCAATGATGTAATTAAGCAAGCCGCAGCATGCGAAAGTGAATAGGGGGAAAAACAGATCGTCGAATGTTGCAGCCTCAAGCCAACCTCCACGCTGATCTATGTTAGCACAATGTTGACATTTGTCTCGGAATGTGAACTACGAATGTATTGGCTCAATGATCCATACCTACCGACCGCTAAGTCGTGGCATGGTGGGCTATATTGTTTTGGTCGTGAATCCTTGTTTCATTCCAAGGCCGCCCGATCGGCTTTGGAATAAACTCAAAGGGGTCCTCCGACAGCTTGATCAGCTAATGGCTCGCAAGACATGGCTCACGATATCCTAAGTCAATCCAATTTCCGTCTGAAACCAAGGGGTTTCCCTCTCCCTCTAAGACGCGCTCGCCCATGGAGTATTGTGTACAAATACTCGTGAGCGTCTACCATGCTCCTCTAAGTTTTTATTTCATCTCATCCACTCACCCAGTCATTCCTTTCTAGTAGCACTTGCAGCGCATCTCACCTGAACACTTTCATTTATCCCAAGCAAACTTCAATAGTAACCCAACGGAACCATGCAGTCCCTTCTTGTTTCTCTCATCGCCTTCCTGGCTGCGACCAGCATCGCTGGTGAGTAATTCCTAGGTCACTCAGATCCCGCCCATACCTTGGCGTTTTAGAAACTTCTCATCATCAAGATGCTAACTTCAAATGCTACAGTGCCCATCGTGGAACCAAGACAACTCCCACTCCCTGGTATTGGTAACCCCTTGGAGCCAGTCACCGGGGCCCTTTCATCAGTTGGCAAAACGGTCCCTCCTGCTCTGAACCGGGCCACGGACTCTCTTCAGCCCAGCAAGAAGAACGCCACCCAACCCGCCCAGCCCGCCGCCCAACCTGCCAAAGGTGGCCAAGTTCCACCAACGGCACAGAAGGCCGACCCATTGGGCGGCTTGCCCGGCTTGGGCGCGGTGACCGGCCTGCTTGGCGGCGTCCTATAGTATGTGCAACTAGGCTCCTCATGAGTTTCCCGCAAGACTAACGTACGATAGAATTAAACGAGACCTTTCCTCCATTCTCTCATAGAACTCACGCATATCGCTATCTCAGCGGACAAGCTATAATGGAGGGTTTGCAGAACTGACTGATAGGGGTATTGAGGTGGGGGAGTTCACGACGCTGGGGCGTTTTCCCGTTCTGACTAGAATGATGTATACTGTATTTAATGGAGATGTATAGCTGCTAAGTTTGCGGTTGTTCCTATGCTATACCTTGTACAAGCCGTCTCGTGATATGTTGGCGACAATGATCTTGAACTGTGGCCCAAGTGCTTTGACCACGGCGGACACATCTGGCGCCGCAGTGCCAGCGCTCTCGAGCTGCGCCCACCTAGCTGTATTGTTGATTGAAGTGTCTAAGTTACTCTGGCCATCAGGCTTTCTCATTGCCTTGAGGCCTCTGACATCCTTTCCAGAGCGCAACGGACCCTTGGGCACTGGTGGGGTGATTAACGTCTCGTCGAGAAGGCTTTGCCATCGCGAAGCATATATCCCAGGCCCCGGAATATCCCTGGTGTCAGCCTGGCTTCTTCCTTGCAACTCGATGATAACTTGTTGCATTCTTGCTCGTGATAGCTCAGCGAGAGTGGTGAGATGTTCAGAATGGGCGTCGATCCTCTCAAGGACGTCTTTTCTTTGGGAGTCAGTAAGCTTGTTAAAGGCGTCCTGGAGTCTTGGCTCTATATCTCCTGCGACACCAGTTCGAATACCACTATGAATAGGGGCAGCCTTCTCATATGCGTCATCTTGATTCCTGCGTTGGAAGACTTTAATAACACTGTATACCGTCAGTATCTCTGTAAATGATAAGAACTTCCTGTGAGTAGAGAGGATGATAAAGAAAATCTTCAAAACACGCCAAAGGACACTAAACAATAGAAGACGCACTCCTTCATCCAACCCCTCCAAGTATCCCTAAGGTCAGGGCAGCCACTACAGAAATCGTGAATATATGCCCATAGTAGATGACGATTCCGTCGCAATAGCCTCACGAAATCCTCGACGCCGGCCGAATTTGACCTGGGGCTACTGCCCTGTGTTTTAGGCTTAGTAGTTTTAATGAAGTCTGACAGAAAACTCTCCATGGCGCTGAGATGTTTTCGAAGATCCACATTCCTGTGAACCACTCGGATCATTGGATCGAGTGCTTCCAAGCCCTCCAAAACAATAGCAGTCGTTAGATCGGGGTTCGAGCGGCACAAGACATCTATAATATGTTCTCTATCCCTAACCGCGAGCTGGGCCGCGTGGTATTCCAAGCATAAAGTGTGTTGTCGGTCTGTCAGAGACTCTAAAAGCTGCTGATTCTCTGCTTCAAAGATAGTAGCTATTATAGACCTCTCCTCTTGAATGCTCTTCTTTCGCGTTGAATCACGCTGGTATCGTTCTGCCGCTAGATGTCTATCAATCGTGGCCATATGTTCATTAGACATTCTCTCTTTGTTAGTCCTGATCTTTTCAGCCGCTTTGCGGAAATCATTGGCATCCCACTCAAGAACAAGCGAGAAAATTCTAAGTCTCGTTAGATTTCAGAATTATAGATATAAAAGATCTCGGTTACCTCTGCACTAAAGTAGGTTGAGTTAGTGACGGCTATCCTATACGATCTGGGAAGGGAATCACATAGTTTTAACGGGTATCTGGAAAGTGAAAATGGCTACGGGTGGAAAGGATAGAGTGAGTAATCACTCACTAAGATTCATTCCATCAGAAGCATTCGAAGTTAAGCCGATCCAGTTTGAGATTGCTCCCACGCTGACCTTGGAAAGAAATAATCTGCTCATTGCGCTAATCATGCTTGCCGCGTTGCCAAGTCGCAGTGTGTTGCCGATTACCGTGTATGGCACTAATCTATGTATGTTCTCGATGAGTTTTAGTAAGTAGGGACCCTCGGCTGAAAGTATAAAAGTCTGGTGAAGGAAAGTGGCAATGTAAATTTCCGCATATTCGACGGCCCCCTGTAGAGCAGGGGAATGTGCCTCTAGATCGTCAGTGCGCGTAAGCTGGTCAAATATCTCATCAATCAGATTTCCGTAGACGAGATAGTAAACACAGTCGCGCCATGCTTTCATGAGATCTTCAGCCCTCTCTCTATCGTACGGGGAGTGTAAGTCGGGCAGAGCATCATAAGAAATACCTGAGAGCAGTCCCCGGGTAACCACCTCGTGGATGACAGACGCTGCGGCGGCTAGCCTTTTTCGGGTCCCTAAGGTACCCTTTTCGTAGCTATCAGAGAGATCGGCTTCTCCAAACCGCTTCATGATCCCCTTGAACTTGACCGGCCAAAACTCGGCCGAGAGGTCCCTGACAGCCGGTGCACTTAGAACAAGCCTAGTAAGGAGGAGTTGAAGCAACGGCGACGACGAAAGATTATGTGGTCCGACAGGCCTTCCCTCTTCATTGCGGTCAACAAATGGCCACCCATAAGTCTCTATGGCCTCGGGGCTTTGGAAGCTTTGGACCTCAGCATAGGTTTCGTGGTGAATCAAGATGTCAAGGAGAGCTCGCAATTGCGGCGCGGTTAAATCCCCTGGGACCATGTTGAACGATGTTTGGGCCAGGACTATACCGACGGCGAGGCGACATAGATGCAGTAAGCAGTTCGTGCAGTTTATAGTATTAGTATAGTGTTAACCGTCTAAGTACTGAGATGTAGTGATATATGTATATGACTACTTTGTAGGCCGAGTAGGAAATTCTTGATGTAGATAGCTTATAGTACACTCGGTGTATTGAATTTCGACGACGTCAGAGTTTGATAGGTTAAGCTTATAATTAGCGGCCCAAGCTTCTGTACCACATCGGGGATAGGGCTGTCTACCCAGTAGGTACCCCACAACCTTTACGTACCCAAGGAACATGTTGCTTGAGCATCCAGGTTACATACGACTAGACATAACTTAAAGCTTTTCTATGCCTCTAAACAAGCGCACACTGTAATTGTGTTGGCTAAACTATTTAACCCGGGAACTCCGAGTCCTTTTTCGTAAGAAACCAAAGGGTTCATTTCTATGAACCGCTGTGGAACGAAGTGTCGCCAAAACGATAGCACCCATGTCTACCAACTCCCAACCCAATGATTTCCGATCAACTGTCTCGAAATGTGGTCTACAAATATTGCGCAAAGCTCTTGGCCTATCCAAATTAACTGATCCTTCTCCTTTTATAAATTGATCCCGAAAGGATAGAGATTATCAAAAGCGGATTTATGACGGTCGAAGGATGCCAAGTCGGCGTTGCAACACTGGATACGCGAGACCTACAGAAAGACTCCCTGTCCCTACGTAAAGATCTTATTGAATCGTACTCGGGAAATCGTTAGCTGTTAACTTAGCTAATATTCTTAAAACTATTCAATCGGTCATACCAAAAAACTACGACCGTCCTATTGTTATTATTAGCCGTGGCGAAATCAGAACGCTCCGTGCTCTCAGAAATAAAATTTCAACAAATATATATATCATCGATACTTTCCGCATTGCAATAAAAGCCAAAGCCCTTAGTTATTGCGAGTACTCCCCTCGCGGGCTTCTTCGTCGTGTTGAAAGTCTTTGCAACAACCTACATACTAGCGGAAACGATGCTCTTAAGGGCTTGCTTGCTTCAGCTCTCTACAGATACGGGGATGCTGAAAATATCGTGACTTTAACAAGCTACTTTACGAAATTGCAACGAGTGATATCCCTTATGGAGTAGACCCGAAGTCAAAGCAGCTCGGAAAAAAAAAGGTTAGAGAGATCACAGAAGCACTAGTCAAGTCATGGACCACCCAAGAACAAGATCAGTTTCATGTAGAACGAGCGGTGAAAAGGCGGCAATGGAAAAAATGACATCTGAGGGAACGCGCTGGCCACACCGTTTACCCTCCCGTTTGATAGCACGGGTCTGCTTCGCTACCAACTGGCTGCTAAGGCATTGCGGACGAAAGTCCGTCACCGTTGCCGCCAAGATGTCGAGGCTGTTGGACTGACGGGAGAGATAGCCACTTGTGAGTCTTTTCATATTGTCACAAGGCCTATACATAGGGGTAGGTAATAGTATACGTTGTTGCACGAGGGTCTCCAGAATACCCTCCTACGTACTACTACTATATACAAAATAGTCTCTTTGTTCCAAGACTGTGACACATATCATTGGTAGAATACCGCTTTAGCACTGAGTAGCGCTGCAGCTGTAGTTTTTTATTTCATTAATTGCCATCGTATGCCATTTTCGTCGTTGTCGCTACTGATCGTCAGCGTATCTCTTTCGTTTGCCGGCAAGGTCGTCGACGTCAGAGCCCGCCGCGAGGTCGCAGGAATGAACGCCGTTGATACCTATAACTTATTAACATAACATTTAGTTTCCTTATCTAAAATAGATAGCGTCATCTCGTCGTGCGGATCTACCCGTAAGGCTGGCTATCTAGTTCAGATAGATACGCATAGTATATGAACATGTGGCACAATACGTGGCTGTGTGTTTGTGGCTATAGGTATTAGCCTAACAAGATACTATTGAGCAGACAGTAAGGGCTATGCATTGCAGAATGTATATAAGTTGCCCTACTTACGAACCTACATATTCTGCATATTATTCTAGGTATACCCTGAGCCTTTAATATATTCGCAACACCTGCTGCTGGGGTTCCTGAGTCTCGAAGAGAAATCTGGGGGTCTTACGGTATGGCCTACATGGAGCCTCGGAACCTCATTCTAAATTTGGCGTTAAGCTTAATATGTGGTACTGATCTACCTATTCGCGCCAATGGAATGGAATGCTGAAAGAACAACACAATTCAATGATTCATTCTACTGGACATCCCTTATATTGGCCAACCCTCTATACACACGCTCAAGCAACCTACAAGCGACATATTGATCTTTGGCCAAATCAAGCTCATCAATAGCTTGTAGATTCGAGCCGGAAGCCTTCGACATCTATCAATACTATAGGTAACAGTTTATCGTTATTGTTAATATTTCGATGATATCGATATAAACCAAACAATGCTAGTAACCCGCGACAAGCGCCATTTTATTAGGAATTCGTACGTGGCCTGTAGATAATCTATCTTACTTGCGTCTAACGGCCGAGGAACCGGAGACTCCGTCATACGATACGCGCCCAATGGAACACAAAGTGGCTCTAATGGAGGCGATTCATACTCAGCAAAAACAAGAGATTTGGGTTTCCAAAGCGAGCCACTGCCTCCATTAGGTAGGTAGGGACTTGGTCAGGCGACATAAGCAAGGCTCAGTCTTACGTACGTACAGTTGCTCGTCAGATCGGAGCTAGACGTGTATTTAGCGACCTACCTATTACGATATTTTGGACCGAAATTGGCTTTATCGTATTGAATAACTGTATTCCTAGGTCTAGTCCCGATACCTAGATATAAAGTCCACTTGGTCTTGGCATGGGGTCCCTTCTCCCACATACCGGTAACACTGGGCTTAGACATGTGTTGGGTCAAGACGATTCGTTCTCCGGCTATAATTGAAAAGCGCCGAGAGGTGGGTGGACTATAGGCATATCAACATGCCTTGAAGTCGTCAAGTAATCATCTTCGCTATCTATTTCACCATTCCTTTTACTTGTCGCTTGCGATGGCTTAATAGTTATTTGCTATCTTGTCGAATGTTGATAGTTCAGTCGGTGCTTGATGGGGATTTACTTACTAACATTGAACGAAGCACGCTCTCGGCTACATCCCCGACAATCATAACAATGGCCGCGGTACCTATCCTGTCGGGCCGCTGATGACGTGCCTGGATTAGGGGCCCTGTCGTATCCGATTTGGACCAAGTATGTAGCCTGTATCACTTTAAGGGCTGACTCGGCACCAGTACTTTGCGGCCAGGGTAATAAGCCAATAAAATCAATAGATTTGCGATACTTGCCTTTCCCCCCAGATCTCACCCAATTATACCCCTGCAAAATGTACCTCTTAGACCCATAGCTACTTGCTAAGTACATAAATATGCTGCTAAAAAGCCGCTATATGTGCGCTTAAACAATGTAGATGATCAAAGCAGGGAGCATGTGGGACTAACAGGGGCTTTAAAAAAGTACTGGTGCCGAGTCAGCCCTTAAAGTGATGGCGTCTGACTGCCGACGTCGGCAGATTGTAAGGGTGGGACAGCCAAGGAACCTATCAGCAGGCTACCGGGAGACGATCCAGATCTCTCTTAGCACTATACGCGAAGAGTGGGTGGTTGGCAGGACGCAGGATGAATGGCGCTAGGCAGGTTGAAATGGCTATAGTGATCCAAGGTTACTGGATTTGGCATAACACCTTCTTTTTAGCTTCCATCGCAGCAACAACACCAACCACCAGAGCCTCTCTGCCTCTCTCACCAGCTGCTGCCTCGATCATGTTCGAAGTCATCGCGGCCAAGACTCCAAGACGTTTCCAAGAAAGCTTGAGATGATCAAGCTTTACCAAGGGTCGGGGTGGCGCTGCGATAACATGGCCAGAAACCTGCCTGATGCGGTATAGCTGGCGGTGTCGATCTAGCGAGGCGACTGACCTACTATGTCAGGCATGGACTGCCAAGCAACAATATATGCGTTCGCCAACGTTTGACGACGTTTCTGGTACAAGATTGGCCCCCTCGAAGACAGGAATTGGGACCTTACCTTCCTTATCGCATCATCGGAAGCGCCCGTGGCACTCAACTTGGTTGGTTTACCCCGGGTTGGAGATTGGCCAAGACATGTCGGAATAGAGGCATGCTCTGAATGGACGGGCTATCTATTTCATCTACTCCGACGCTATCGTGCTCACCATGAAGGATGGATTATTTAAAGGGTCGTGCAACCCGTCCCGTCCTACTCGGACTTCTGTGGTGCATCCCTTTAGCAGCTCTCGACGAAGGTTTACAGTCAAGTTATCTTCACTATGATTTCCAAAGTTCTCCCTGTCGCCGCCCTTGCCGGCGCGGCCATGGCTGCCTGCCCTCTCTCTGTTGAGATTACCGGTGCCACCGGCCATGTTGCCCAGGTTGCTGTAACCAACACCGCCGACGAGGCCATTACCGTCTTCAAGGGCAACACTGTCCTTCTTGACCATGCTACCAAGGATCTCCTCGTAGCCGATGCCGCCGGCAACAATCTTCCATTCGAGGGCAGCTTCGTCAAGTACCGACGTGCCGGTATTGCCGCCGAGATGTTCCAGACTATCCAGCCTGGTGAGACCGTCAACACCGAGGTCAACGCCGCCACGACCTACAGACTCGCTGGTCTTGAGCAGGCCGAGGTCTCTGCTCTGCAGGGCTTCCACTACGTGACCGGCACCACTGCCCCCACGTCGCTGAAGGAGACCGAGTTCTGCGAGGCGACCTCCAACTCCGTCAAGATCGCCGTTAACCAGAAGACCGCCGCCGCGTACGTACTAGTCCCAAAGAATTGGCATTATCGAGTAGACATGAGTTCTAACATGCTATTAGTGAGCACCTCCTGGCTCGTGGCGAGCCCGTCTTCAACTCGCGCATCCAGAAGCGCAGCGTGAAGTACAGCTCCTGCAGCAGCTCGCAGACCTCGTCCCTTACGACGAGCGTCGCCGATGCTATCTCCATGTCCAGCAAGGCCTCCACCGCGGCTGCCTCGGCCCTCTACTACTTCACCACCTGGTTCCGCTCGACCTCGGTAGAGGCCAAGGTCCAGACCATCTACAACGACGTAGTTGGTGTGCAGACGACCTCCCCTACCATCTCTTGCACGGACACCTACAGTGGCTGCACTGATGGCAGCGCCCTGCTATAGTGAGTAATCCCCTCTCCAGATCGTCAAATCCGAAAGCCGGCAGCTGTGGTTCGCGCTAGAACCACGATTTCAAAACTTTAAATAAACACGGAACTTCACAAATCTCGCTTGAGACTCTAGAAGCTAACCAAGATAATCTAATAGCACCGTCCCTAGCGCCAAAGTTGTGGTTCCCTGCCCTAACAACGGCTACTGGGATTTCCCTGAGCTGGCTTCGACCTGCGCTGATGACGACTACGACAAGGGTGGCTCTATCCTCCACGAGTTCACTCACCTTGTAAGTGATTCCCTTTTGGACATTGAGTTGTGTAGAAAATAATACTAACTGCCCCACAGTACGGCACTGACGACTACGCCTACGGCCAGACCGCTGCCAAGAAGCTTTCCGCTGCTCAGGCCGCTGCTAACGCTGACACCTATGAGATCTACGCCGGTAGCGTGCGTCTCGGTGGCTGCAGCAGCTAAACAGACCAAATAGAAGGTGCAGAAGTCGTATATAGCACTCATAAATTAAACATATGCATGTGTTGAGAGCATGTTTTAAGGACTCATTGCAATATTACGTGATTCACTGCTAAACAAGGATGTTATAAACCGTAAACAACTATATGTGATTCGAATTAATTATAAAATTTGGTGGGTATCATAGAATTCATAAATAATGACTCCTGGATATTACGTTCTAGCATCAAATGAATTGATTTCAAAGTCTGTTATTGGTGATACACCAGTATAAGGGTATTATTTAATCGACGCCATAACTAGGTGCTTAGGTAGATATCAGAATGTCGCAGTGTGTGCGACGCTCATCCTGAATCCCGTCTTCTATTCAGAGCTCGTCTCGATGCGAACCCAGCTCTGTCCCTTCGATTATAGGGTAATCAGCCAACGCACAATACGAGGGTCTCTAGATCTCGATGTTGCCTATTAACCTAATATCTCGACTACTCGCGCCCAACCAGACAGTATAATTTCCAGCCTGGACAGTCCATGCCTGTGCAACTACGTCCCACACACTAAAATCCCGCGTCGTCAATTCAAAATGCACAGTCGAGGATTCCTTCGGCGACAAGAGCGAAGTCTTGTCGAAGCCGCGCAGCTGTTTCGGCGGGCTGTTCGGGATACCAAGGTAAAGCTGCGCGACCTCGGCCCCTGCTACGGATCCGGTGTTGGTGATTTCAGCCTCTACCTTAGCGACAACCTCCCATAGTCCATCGCCTGCCGATATGTATCTCTCTCCTGCTATATCGGGTAGGTCCTTGAGTGGCTTGATAGACAGTGACGAATACATAAACGTGGTGTAGCTTAGCCCGAACCCAAACTCGTAGCGTGGCGTGATATTCTTCGCGTCAAAATCTCGGTAGTCCACGTACACACCTTCTGTGTAATCACATTGAGGGTCTTTATCGTTAGGCGAGGTTATACCACAAGGTTTGTACACCGAGTAGTCGCTCTCATTGCGTGCTAGCGTATATGGGAGCTTGCCTGAGAATTCAGCTTCGCCATATAGTAACTTGACTAGTGCCTCGCCACTCTCTTGACCAGGAAGATGAGCCATGATAGTCGCGGTAACGTTGGGGTGTTCAATCCATTGATCCACGAGCCGGATGCCGGCTGCGTGGATGACCACAATTGTATTAGAGCACTTGGATGCTACGTTTAAGACCAGGCCGTCGCTGAAATCGTCGTGCAGCCCGTCGCGATCCCATGCTTCAGTCGCAATGGCATTTATAAAGACCAGGCAGGCATCTGAAGCAGCGTTCACATCCGGGTTGGCGGAGGCAAGGTCCCAGTTCACCCAGGTACCATCGGCCCGGGCACGGTGTTGAATAGAACTTAATGGCTACACTCTTGTCAATCGCTTCGTGCGGAGAGATTAGAGCGCGTGTTAACTTACATCAGTGATGTATGAAGGAGCATTAGCACCAGCTCTCCCGCCGGTGACGATGGTGCCACCTCTGGCAGCTTGGTCGAAGTGTTGTTCTATGCCTTGTACCGCTTGGCCCATTTCGGGTGACGAGGTGTAGCCAAGCTGGAAAAGAACATCGGTGTTTTTGGTCGCAGGAACCGTGGCATCATAGCCGAACACAGACAGCATTACCGGTGTGTCCTTGAAAGGCAGTGCGTCGTTGTTCTTCACTAATACATGACCAGCTATTGCCCCTTCCATAACGGTGCCCCTAGACTCGGGAATACGGGCGTCGACTGGGTCATGGGGCTGGGTGAGGTTTTTCATACCGATTCCCGGTTTCGGGAAATTATCGCCATCCTGACCGACAAGGTACCATGCAGCAACAATTCTACAATCGTGTAAGACAATGTAACGGCAGCAAACATTGGGAGACTTACCTTGTTGCCATATCTGTAACTCTCGATGCGTCGACAGTGCCATTCTCAACGGCGTCAGTGAGGTTTGTACCGAAAAAGCCCCCTGACGGCATGACCATGTCCAAGCCAGCGTTAGCGCTATAGACGTCGTGTTGTGCGTTCCAGTCCAGCATCACGAACCCATCAAATCCCAACTCGGTCTTAAGAATGCCATTCATAAGCTTGCTATTCATACAGGCATATGTGTTATTGACTCGGTTATATGAGCACATGACCGAAGCAGTGCCGGCTCGCACGCCGTCCATGAATGGCCAGAGGTAATACTCATGAAGCGTCTTGTCGTCGATGTTAGAAGAGACAGCCTCTACTCCAAAATACGGGCGCCTATACGTCTCTTGCTCATTGCCGATTAGGTGCTAAGTACGGTGTGTTAGTTATGTAAAAGTGCGAGGGGAGATGGATGGCGCACCTTCAAGGTAGCGATAACGCCAGCATCCTGATGGCCTACGATACTCTCAGCAACGAGCTGGCCTGAAAGGTAGGGGTCGACAGAAAACCCTTCCCAATTTCGCCCACCGAGCGGCGTTCGTCCGAGAGGTCCGGCGTTAGGCCCCAGCAGGACATTGACTATACTGCACGTTAAGCTCAGGGCCTAGATCAATGATGGCCAAACTGACCTCCTTTCGCCTTGAACTCTTTGCCCATGTATACCGCTCTATGGTAAGTCAAGTTTCTGTCCCAGCTAGCGCCAACGTGGAGGGCTGACGGGAAAGACGTGACTAAATCCGTCGCCCGCACCCCGTTGCCAGCGTCGTGAAGGCAGAGGCCAGGCCAATCCAACCTCGGTACAGTACCTGTATTTCCTGCGCACACATTGTCGGGAACGGTGAAACCACGGGTGATGTTGGCTCTCTCCTCCAAGGTCATTTGGTCGACGAGATCTCTGGCACGAGTATAGGCATGAGCCCACGCACCCGTCCCTCTGCCAGACGCTTTGGGCGCATCATCAGTAATGTCGATCCCTCATAACGGTCGCGATTTCAACAAACTCACGAGAGGGGTAGACGGGAGGTGATGTCGCATGATCGGGTGTGACGATGCTGCTATAAAGCAGTACCTGCAGTGATAAAAATGATAATGACCACATCACGGTATCAAACAAATTATAATCGATGACAAGCCGTTCTAGCGCTATGTTTCAGCTGTAGGGCTGTATGTAGGTACGCCCCTATATTCCCCGTTGCAACTCGGATCTCCAGGCTATTTAGCTAGCAACTCTGGGAGGTTGGTTAGGGGCTGTTAGACGGAGACTTGGCTTGGCACCGGGTTCTTATGACGTTGGGCAGGGCTTGGCGGGCATGGGGTAGGTAGCACTCACTCACCGCTTATATCTACTTACACTTACTGTAGGTGCGGAAAGAGAACCGGAAAACATCAAACGGAGTGATGGGCGCAACTTCTTGAGTCTGAGTGGTGCTCGAGTCTGATCTCGACAATTGGGTTCTCAATGGTGGGTGGCATCGTCAACTCGTCTTAACATTAACCTCACATATCTCTTGAAGACATGCAACAAATACCTAATTCAAACGCCCACATCCTTTTCACTCTCTTTACATTATTCGTGACCCTGCTGCATGTACAGTTGTTTTTCCATTAGAGTAGACCTTGACTGACGTCCTTCAGCTAGTAGTATTCCCGGGCTAAGCAATCGGGATAGAACCTCCTAATTCCGTCGACTCCTCGAACTATCGAGTTCCAATTAACCTCCAGGCCTGCAACCCGACCTGCTCACATGCCTTGCTCACTTGCGGAGTAAGAGGAAATGAACAATATGAGGATTTACACGTATGTCGCCGTGGTTGTTCCGCCTCGCCTCTGAGAGATCAGAGTGATGACAATGGACGCCACACCAAAGACGAAGGCGACGTAGCCGAATACGTAATCGGCCTGTACTTGCTGGCAACGGCCGGGTGTGTACGACTCGAAATGTTTATCGGTATCCGAGCCCGCATTAGGGCAGAACATGCCATCCTTCACCTTTCTGCACCCGCCGTTGAGGAGCTTGTTATTAAATCGTTCCAGTCTTGCCTCATTTGAAGATGACGTGCAGCTCGACACTGACTTTAGGGCTACTGTCAATGCCTAAGGAGCGAAGGTTAGCCAAGTACATTCACAAGAGGGGACATCATCCAGACGTACAATAGCGCCCGCAAGATAGAATAGGGACGCCAGCGCGTCAGCGACTATGACGCCGACTCGGGGGACCTTGTCGACGAGTATGCCGAGGATAGCAATGGCAGAAGCTATTATCCCAAAGGCGCCGGCAAAGCTAAAGAATGATGTCTCCGCCGGAGGGCTTCCGATTACTTGTTGCTTGGCCAGTGTCACAGAGAGGGCCAAGACAATAGCACCAAAGATGACCTAGATATTTGTGTCAGTACTCGTGTCACTTTCTCCTTGTTAGTACAGGAGGTAGAAGACTCACGAGGAAGCCCCTCAGCACATAGGCCGCGGGTTTCAACATGGTGAATGAGTGGTTAAGTTTCTGTTACACGTTGGCAGATGAGATGAATGGGGAGATGTTGAGTAAGTAGTGCGGAGAGACCACAAACTATAGCATATAAGGTGTGTGTATATTTGGTGCAACTAGGATTAAGAGGAGTCATACAAAGAGGAGATTGAAGTGACAGAGGAATTTTATATACCAAACAAGTCTCTAGGATCAGTATTGTGGGAGGTCGGTATATGACACACGATCCTACGTTACCTAACTTGGGGGCCAAACATCCGTTGCTGGGTATAAGGTGGGTAGGAATACCTATATTGGAAGGCAGTCACAGTGCTATCTAATTTCTTGTGGCAATCTTTTTTTATCGTTTTAACAAGACTCACTCAAACTCGGTCTCATGTTTCGAGACCTTTCAGGTCGCAAGTAAACTGCGCCTTCATCGGCAACTTACAGCCTGCAACCGCCGGCCCCTTGAACAAAAGTCGTAGAGGAAAAGAATAAAAATAAGTGTAAGCGCTATTTAACTTGTGTTCCCTACTGTAATAAATACCGGCGTGGCGTAGTCGTGTTACTCTATAATCGTCGCATCGTGGATCGAGTATATGGTTATCCATTTGCTATTTGCTAAGACCCGAGGCCGAGGGAAGCTATCACCAGATTTTCGTGACACAGACCATCTATTGAAGACAGTGTGTACTCAAGAGCCCCCTTACTGTGAAAAGTAGTGTACATAGTCTTTCCATAGATATTACCGTTGCTACTTACATATAGTAGTAGTATCATGGCTCTTGTTATGATTCAATCCGTATAAGGCGTCTGCATTCGAGCAGTCGAGATCTCCTTAAACAGGTAAGTGTAGAGTTCGCCAAGCTCTTATTGGATCGCTTGTGCTGCACGTTTCATGCAGTTAGGCCCGTCACTGGCAGAGTCACACTGAGATACCTAGATATTGACTCAGTTGTTGCCTAAATATTTCGTGAACAGGCCATACTGTCCCAATGAGGCAAGCCTGGTCTTTCTTGAATTCGAGATTTGTGCTATCTCCCCAACTTTGAGGCTGGCAGGTCTCTCTTCTATACCTACCGTGTAGATATACCTATATTTATCGACATAGGTATAAGTAAAGGTAATGATCCATAGAGGAGTCGGTGAAGCGAGGATGCGAAAAGAACAAACGGTCCTTTTGATCAACTGCCATCTCGAGGCCAGCACTAAAATTAGCAAGTCGAACGTTCCCAACGTGATGTTACGCTGCAAATTAGGTTGCATCCTGTGGGGAGGATAGGGCGGCACGGGCGGGGGCTGTGGAGAGATGACTGGGCTGGCAGTGGTGAGATGGGCCTGCGGCACAGCTGATCTAATTAAGCGAGCTAGGTACAAACGGCGTATAAAAGGTACCATACAGTATTATAGGGCGCGGACTAGCAGGGGCGCAACGGCAGGCAACTGCGCTAACCGCTAGTTAACTGCCAACTACTACCTAGACCTCTACACACTCTACCTAATCTACGGAATACCTACAGCAGGTAACCACAGAGTATCGACAGTAAGTAGGTATCGACATACAGGGCGTAGATGACCTACCACATACGGCGGCAATGTTTATCCGTCAGCAAACCGAGGATGTGGTATTCTACCTCACGGACCCCTGCATCGTGTCTTGCCACCTGCTCCTCGCTAAGCTGCTTCATGGCGGTGCCCTGCCAGATGGTGTCTCCCAACTCTGTGAACACTATGGTGTTGAGGAGCGCCGTATTAGCCTGCTGTCGATACCCCTCCTCCAACGTCTTCTGAGCTGAATCCTTCGTGACACGAGTGATGAAATCAGGCTGCACAAGCATCATGATTTCGCTCAGAACTTTCTTGATCCCGCAGTCCAAGTGCCGAGCATAGTGCACGTCATGCTCGCCAGAGTCTTCGGCTTTAGGTGGCACGCCTGCGCGAACCTTCTGCGCGCATATCACACACTTTGAGGCGAGCGCGTACCGAAGCCTGGCCTGTATTGCTTCCCACCGGCATTGTTTGCACTGGCTTGGTATTGGACCGCCCTCGGGGATCGTGAGGGGGAAGGTATCACGAATGGAACTGGAACCGGCTATAGGAATGATTGCGGGAGGAATCGCATGGCCGCATCGATAGGTCATGCGAAACCCGCATGCTGGGCAAGCCAAATCCCTTTGAGCCAAGAAGTGCCCTCGTATACACCGATCCCCAAAGACGTGGCCACACGGTAATATAATAGTCTGCTCGAAACCATGAGCATATAGGTTGACCAGCTGATTAAGAGGCTCAACTGGCTCTATTGCTTGCCCGTCGCTGAGTGTGAAAGTCTTGGCAAGTGCGGATATCGTTAACCTCCTCCACTGACAAATTTGGCATATAAATTCTAGGATCGTATTCGCATCGTTTACCTTCGCATCTAAGTATCGGTCGATGTCGCATATAAAGTTGGGTTGCATTGCTGTTGTTCTGAACATCGGCTGAGCCGCCGTGAAATGCGTGTTTACTACATTCCAACCTTTCAGATACGCGCCGAAACTAAACCTAGGCATAGCACGCCTTTAGTATACCATACTAGCTACAAAGGCGTTTGACATGTCAACAAAGGGAGCGAACCATCGAATTATGTGGGCATTTCGAGGTGTACGAACTCACAAAGACGAAGGGATAATTGTTGGCAAGGGATAACGCGGGTATTATCTATAGTATCGCTCAAACAAGGAGTTATGGCCGCTCGACACATCGTGATGTCCTAGGATACTACAATGAGACTTCCTTTGATTCGAACTCGAGGCAATTGTACGATAACACTATACTCTAGCCGCGAAAAGTCAGGACCATCTCATTCTTTCCAGCCGTCACCAGCGCAGTACATCCAGTTGACCCCGACAAGGCGTAAGCCATGCTGCTCAGCAAACTCAGCGGGCTTGAAAGATCGCCTCTGGACGAACTCCTCGCCACCAACATCGGCCTTCGTCAGACTGAGCCCCTTGGGCTCCCGATACAGCAAAAACAAGTATCTATGAGGTTTCGAACTGCGCCATATCTCATTAGTATATACGCTCACACGCTTTCTAGCCAATGCCTCTAGAAAGTAGTAGCTACTCACTCGTCTTTCGGCCCAGGTCCAAGGTACGCCGTTAGCTCCGACCCCGCCGCCACGGCATCTACCGCGTTCTGGGGTCGTAGGCCCGAAAGCACATAGTGACGCCAGAAGGCGAATTTCGGGTCGTCCGGGGTCGGCGCGTCCGGATCTGTCAGTATGAAGCTATACGAGGCGTCCTCCGGCGCATCAGCCTCAGGCCCGAACGTGAGGGTCGGGGCTTGCTTGCATTCTCCAGCACGGAAGAATGTGCCTAGCTCTACGGCCCTCTCGCCGAAGCTAACGTTAAGCTTCGTCGTCGGACGAAAGCCCTCCCCGATGAGACTTGCTGCCGATCCTGGCACTAGATTCGCCGTCGCTAGTGATGCTTTGAGGGCTTCTGAGTGAGCGTCGAGAGACATTGTGAAGACTTGTTAGGTAAGCATGCGATTTTGACTCCATCTAAATAACAAATGGAGCGGATTGATTCGTGATAGCTTGATTTTATAACATTCAATCGGCTGTAGCCAAGATCATGGCGACTCTTTAGGGACAAGATTACTGGTGGAAAATCATACTCGCGGTGGATCGTGCCTCACATGTTGCCTTCTTGGCAAAGAAATAGATAGTGAACTCGCTGTAGTTCTGTAGGATAGTAAATCAGATGCAAGTTCATTTACGGATATTTTAGTTTAAAATGCTGCTACTTTTAGCGACGATTTATTAACTATCTAATACGTAATAGCCTCAGCCTTCAGTCGTAAGAATGCATTGCCAAACATCAACCAGCCGGACGGTCTGAATACGCTCTCATCCAAAGAGCTTCTCGGCCTCGTTAATCTCCTTCTCTAAATCAACACCTTGCTGCTGACCGAGCCAAACTCTCGCTTTCTCTACGATGAGATCCCAGATCGCGGCCTCATGAGCCATGCGTTTCTGGAAGAACACAATAACTAGGGCTGTAGCAGTGATCGCGTTTTGTCTTCCTCGCTCTAGATGTATCTCGAGGAGGCCTCTTAGCCGCTCGTTCCATTCCCAAGAGCCATCGTATTTCTGCAGTCGAATGATTTCGTGCATCTTCTCATCATCACTTTTAACAGCTTCTGTCGGCGTCTTCCACTCTGGTTCCTCGGGCATGGCCTCTTGAGCACGCGTTGCCAGCCTCCTAAATCTATGTAAGCCACTCATACCCGAGGTTCTCCTTGGGAGCGCAGCAGGGGGGCCGGTTGTCTCTTGTTGTTGTTGGTATGAGGCGGGCGTTGAAAACAGAGATGGCTTCGGTGGTGCCCTCGAAAACTTCGCAGACAACGATCCGAATAGACCCGTGGACATAGATCCGAATGAAGCCGAGGACGGTGATCTGCGTGCACGCCTGTATGATTGTCCAAACATCGCAGCAGAGTCTTGGTTGATTAGTGCTTGCGAAGGAAGCCCTATCTTCTCGCCGACGATGGTAACTTCGTGTTCGACACTTCCTTCTAGCGCCACGAATGAGCACCACTTACCGGCGATCTGGTATTGGACGCCAAGACGAATAGCCTCGCGCTCCATAAATTCATCCCAGCGGCCAGTGTACTTTTTCTTGATCAGGGTACCATCCGCCTTATCCGTAGCGGTAGCAAGCCAGCCGCCGTCCTGCTCAATCTCAGAAACGGCCCTCTTTGCAGCGAGCTGGTGAATAGTTTCGCCTTTGCCGATGTCCTCGACCTTGATCTCAAGTTCAAGAGGACCTTGAGGGCATGTTGCGCGAAGTATGATAGCCTCAGGTGTTCTGTGGTATGTGCTCGGGTCGAGAAGGAGGTATACCGTTGTTCGTGAGAAGGGGTAAAGGGGAGGGATCCGACGTGGCGCCTGTAAGATTGGAGGCGGCGGAATAATAGGTAGATGAGCGAATCTATCATCATTCGTTTCGAAAGACACGTCAAGTGCATCTTGGAAGAACGATATTGGCGCTTTGTGTGTTGATGTGCCCGTACTTGCCATTGGCAATGTACTATCCACCTTGGGTGGCGCCCGGACAGATTCCACGATCTCAAAATCCTCATTGTCTAGCTTATACTTCACTTCTATGTTATAATCATTAATTTGTGGCATTAGCGCTCCTTTCAGCAATCGAATCATCTTCTTATCCATCTTCTCTCCCTCAGCGACGAACTGGCTAAACCCATTTCCCGCTGTGGCGATGCCCTCGACAAGTGCAGTGGAAGCCCCTGAACCAATACCAAGAGAGAAGAAGCGACATTTACTGTCCGCCGATGCTGTCCTGATCAGTTGGAACAGAGTACCCTGGTTCCAGATTTCCCCATCAGTCAGTATGATTGCGTCGAGAGACATATCAGTGAAACGTTGGTCGATTGTAGCCTGCACTGGAGGATACATCTCTGTACCCCCGAAATTTGACTGAAATGCATCAACATAGTTCAGCGCCTCACTCAGATTCTCATCGTTATACGATCTACTACGTGGCCATAGGAAAGAATGGTGGCCGCCAAATGAGCATATATTGAACTTGGTGCCAACGGGAAGAGACTTGAGTAAAATTGTCATCGCTTTGATTACCACTGCAATGCTAGCGTCAGTAATAGTGATTATGGGGAAACGTAAACCGAACTTGTGAGAAGGGGGGGTAGGGAATCAGAGGTACCGACTACGGAATAAATATTCACGTATTCATATTTGAAATAGAAATACGCTAGAAAATTCGTTACTCACAATTCATTTTGCCATCCATGCTGCCGGATCGGTCGACGATGAAGACGATTTCGCCGTAAGTTGGGGCTATGTTGAACCGAGGAACCAGCGTAGCCATCAGAGCACGTTGATTTGAGATGGTAGTGTGCGTTTCTAGGAACGCCTTCGGTCTATCTGCGTCCTTGACGCTCGCGATGACGACGAAATCATCTTCTAAGATAGTCTGATCAAGTGATAGTGTAGCCGATCCGCGGTTTGCCATATATGAAGTGGCGGGCATATCAGTTGTACGGCCGACACTGACGGTGATAGGGTGGCTAGGGGATTGGATTTGCTGGATCGGACATCCTTCGGGACTTTGGAAGTCAACGGTGACTCGAATACCGTCGGCGGCCTTGCGTAAGGTAGACGAGCCGAGGAGAGAGCTAGGAGTTGGTCCATAGCGAGGAGCAATGGACGATGGGATAGTAAAGCGGGTTCCATCAGATTCGGCGTCGTGTCTTAGTTCACCGATATAGACGATTTCGACGACAACCTTCGCTCCGGCTGGAACATTCCCAATCTTGGTTATGAAGACGTCGGAGGCTTCAGGCAGCTGCTCCAGGAGACCAGCCGATAAACCTTTGTTGACCGCATCTTGGTATTCGCGACGTGCTTTTTGCTTCTCCTTGACGATACCCTGGATCTGGACGTCGCCAATAGTAGCCGTAAACGAAACTACGGACACGCCATCGTAGAGAGGAAACGAGTAGACCACACCCTCGAGGTGCCCAATTGTGTCATTGCAAAAGGTCTGGGTCAGGACTGTGCGAGAAGAGACGTCCTTGATAATAGCATGGGCTTGCATGTCCAGGAGAGGGAGATATGGTCCCGAAGGACGAGACGTGATTGTGGGACACCAACATCCCGAAGGTGGCGGGTTGATGCGAACCATAGCTACGAATAAGGTTTATTATCTCTGTACAATTAGTGGCGCAAAGAAGATAGATAGAAGTAGGGTTGCGGTGTAAATGTTCATAGAGGAGCAGAACTGAGATATTTATAGGTTACAACCAGTATGGCCTTATAGACATGACGCTTGAGATACCTAGATGACTCAAATAGGAAGCAGCCAGTAGGTAGATTGCAAGAACTCATGTTGGACGCGTCGTATGATTTGTGTAGCCTACATGTAGGCATACCGATATAATACTACCTACCTATCATGAGCGGATTTACAGGTGAAAGACTGGTGCCTACATGTAGTATTTCTCTGATTCGGACCGAGACACGTGAAACCTGCCCAGACTGCCTCGAAAGATAGTATCGGGTAGGCAATAGGCTGTGCCACTGGACAATGGCCCCCTAACGTCTATTTCACAAGGAAGTTATAGGCACACATAAGGGTGAGCAGGATGTCGCAGCTCTAGGTGACTGACTGCTATTGGTGTGAAATGCAAACATGTCGCAGGTGCCTATTTAGGTAGTAGGTAGGAATTGAGCTAGGTATCTACTAAGTAACTACCAGTTAGAGGGGGCTGTGCTATTAACGAAGCGAAAAAGCCACACGAAGCCACATAAGTGTAGCTTGTGCTAGCCTCCCTACAGGCTCTCTCTTTCTGTTTGCAATACGGCGTATCTGAGACGGTACATATCTATTCCATCACTAAAGTTTACAAATTCGGAAATTAAAACCACAGTTTCATCCTACGTACGAAGTGCAAAGGAGGTCACCCCAATTCTCTCATAAACCAAGTCTTCAGGTTTCAACTCCAGCTCCAGGGTGAACCAAAGGGACGTAAGATCTAGTCTAGTCACAACCTTGACACATCGCCGGAAAGATCTCTCCAAGGTAGCAATGTTCAGTTAGATGTAGTAGTGAGTCCACAGAAGCACGTACTAGTAGTGCAAATCTTCAAAGGTAACGAAGCAATTGTGCAATGTCCCGCATGTGTCAACAATGACGGCGAAATCATGACATCACCAGAGACATGGGCAGCCAGCCAATACAATCATCCAACGACGTATCACAGCATTGATATCGGTTGCCACCCATAACTACGTGCAAACACAACAGCCACGGTCGAGTCTAGATAATTAATAAAGATAATTTGATGGTAGCCTGGCAGATAAACCCCGTCAGTTTATTCCGTTCAAGCAGCCAAGAGAAGAGGTATACAAACATGGCGGCAAGAACAAAACCGTGCAATGTGCCGGGCGATGCTGTCCCAGCGGAAGACATAGTGCTTGAGACGGGCGCTTCTCTCATCCAGGTGATGCCGCATGCCATCTTGAATTGGAACATGCTCTAACACTAGGACAGAACTTCGAACCTACGAAACAACTCTGCGCCCACCTGAATGCCTTCCATACATACGCAGACGAACCAGGTCGATATGTTGAGGCGAATCACTACTGCGCTCATCTGTCAGAAGGTACATTCTAGTTCCATACGACTCATTCACCGTGACTTTCGGGTATTAGATGCATGGCGATGCGACGATGCGGTGCTGCAACCGAGCCTTCGCTAACACCATTGAGACGTCCGCCAATGTATTCTTTACGACAGCCCCGATCCCAATGCACGCATAATCGGCATTGAGTACATGATAACGCCCAAGTTATACGAGTCGCTCCCCGCCGAGGAGCGGAAACTCTGGCACTCGCACGTCTACGAGGTGAAATCTGGGATGCTGATCATGCCGGGGCCGACGACGCCGGGGCTTCAGCAAGCATGGGAGGCCGCCGAAACGCAGGAGATGAAGCACGTCATCGGCCTGTACGGCAAGGTGTACCATCTCTGGCAGACAGATCGCGGCGACAAGCTGCCACTTGGCGAGCCCAAACTCATGATGAGCTTCACGAGTGATGGCCAGTTCGACTTTGAGAAGGCCGTGGGGGAGCGTGATCAGAGATTCGGCGTCGACTGGAAGAGGAAGAAACAGCTGCGGGAGGGCATTGCAGTCCCCGAGATCCACGAGGATGCCGATTCCCCTTGGAAGACGAGGAGAAACTCAATGTGAAGGCGACATAGGTTGCGCAGGTTTGCGACGGACTAAAGTTGCTGGAATGACAAATGGGAACACTCGATTATTCATGTAAGGGTATCAGGAAATCGGAACCTACTTCTTTTTCCTTTTTAACACCTAGCCGCTCGTCCTAGCCACTTGGGAGACCTCTAATGTGACAGTTATAACTTCGTGTTTGCCCATCTAGCCTCTTGTTGCTAGCATCAATAGAGGGCCCCGCTCAACCTTCTCTTGCCATTCCTTCAGTTAGGTGAACATGCAGTGCTGGGAGGGTTGGATTGAGGTATCTTATTATCTACAACCAGCATCTCACGTCTTGTACGTTCGTAAAAGTATTACTTTTGAATCTAAATGCCTCCGCCAGGCCCACTTCCAGATATAGGAGATTTGCCTAAGAAATGATACACCTGTGTTTGCTGACCTTATCATCATGGACTCTCCTCCAATGCACGTGGGCAGACGCGTGGGGTTGAGAGTTCACCCCGCAGCTAGAGTGTCGCTTCGAGAACCTGGCCGGCTCATATTTGCCGGAGCCCAATCCGAGGTCTTGGGCATGTTGCAGAATAGGCGTGCTGACGGTGACAGGGGGCGGTAGATATATCCAGTGATCTCTTGTCGGACGCGGATGTGGAAAGGAAGCTACTATTGCTAAATTTTCACATTTCCAACACATTGGCCGTCATAGAAGAACAAGAATGGATGCAGACATCGCCGAATTGAAGAAGGAGGTTTCGCTCCTACGCAAGGAGCTCTCTCGAGTATCAGATGAGGCCGAAGTGCGCAAAGTTCACTTCAAGTATGGTTATTACCTCGACAAGTGCCTATACAATGAAGTATGATTTCCCTTTACACCCCTTTGGTTTTAACTGAATTGTCTCTAACGGCCACTAGGTAGTAGACATGTATGCGGATCATCCAGATGCTTACGTCGAGTTCCTCGGATCACGATATCGCGGTAAAGCAGGTATCAAGAGACTTTACAACGGCCGTTTTCAGAGCACGTTCGTGAATGGCCGCAACGGGCCCGTCCACGGGTTTCTACTAGACCACATCATGATGCAAGACATCGTGGACGTCGACCCGAGCGGCACACACGCCTGGTGCCGGATGCGCGCGCTGATGCAGGCGGGCACGCACAAGTCGGTGCGCGAGACACACCCGCGAGGCCACGTCCAGTGGTGGGAAGGAGGTCTCTACGAGAACGAGTACCTGAAGGAGAACGGGGTCTGGAAACTGTTCCGGTACCGCTACTTCCCGTTCTGGCACGCCGAGTTTGAGACAGGTTGGTCTCTAACGAAGGAGAACTACGTTCCCTGGCCCACGAAGACGTACCCTGAGGACCCCTGGGGCCCCGACGAGATCATCGAGCAGAAAATGCTGTGGCCCGACACTCGAGTCGTGCCCTTCCACTACCCGCACCCCGTCACTGGCAAGCCTGTCGATGACGATGACTTGCGCGCCCCTAACTACGGCCAAGACGCAGCCGAGGCCGAGCCGCCACTATCCCTAAGCTTGCCGGAGGGGCAGGCGAGGAAGGGTGAGGGGAAAACCTGGAGCAATGAGGGCTCGGTCAGGGTTCTGCCTGAATTGGTGGAGAATCCCTGAGGATGATGGTGATGAACACATAGCCTAAAGCGGGTGTTGGGGGGTTAGGAGGGGTCCGGGCATATAGGGGACGAGAAAAGGTAGTTGGGGAACCAAGTAGTATCAGTGGCGGAAATGCTTCTGTTCCCTAGTTATCGATGCTTATTCGACAATCCATGTGTGCAGCAGTTATAACTCATGTGATTTTAGTGCTTTCTGTCAAACACCTAGTAGCATGCTTCTCTCCGCATAACCGGCTCGACGAAAGTCGTGTAACTGCCGAGGACCTGTAACGGGACATTAATATTCCTGCGAATAGAATTTCCTTCACCTTATCGTTAACAGATGACCAGACAATCCAAAGGACGGACACCTTGAATTTGCTCGATCACCGAATGCCATTGGGGATCACGAAACGAACAACATGGCGCACTTAGAGGCTCTCGCACCAGAGATATCCCTATACCCCTATAGCAATGGCAAAAGGGTAGGCGACCGTGTCAAGTTTCCCGATACAGCGGCTTTCTCGTCTATGAACAAGACAGCCCGATTTGAGGGAGATATCTTCAACCTAGAAGTGACAGGGGAGATTCCGCGCGACATCAATGGAACGTTCTATCGAGTACAACCCGTAAGGATACTGAAAGCGGCCTTGAAAGAATGATTTCGCTGAGTTTGAGGTCGAAGGATCATAGATTTCCGCCAATCTTTGAAGACGACATACATTTCGTGAGTTAGAGGTCCATCTGGTTCATTAGTTTGCTGCTAACCATACGTGTGTCCTGTAGAATGGAGACGGTATGTGACCTTTGCAAATGGACCGAGGCGCAAGCATATTAAACGACTACTTTCTCAGGTAGCGTAACGGCTATCCGTATTGCCGACGGGCATGCAGACTTCAAGCAGCGGTATGTACGGACGGACAAGTTCCTCGCGGAAGAGAAAGCGCGAAAGGCGCTATTCGGGAGGTATAGAAACCCATATACCGACAACGAGAGCGTAAAAGGCGTGATCCGAACGGTATCAAATACGAACGTCACCTTCTGGCGAGGGATGTTGCTCGCGAGCAAGGAGGACGGGCCGCCGTTCGCGATGGACCCCGTGACACTCGAGACTATTGGGCGCTATGATTTTGAAGGCCAGATCAAAACGCCTACGTTTACAGCACACCCCAAGTTCGACCCCGACACCGGCGAGATGCTTTGTTTTGCGTACGAAACAGGTAGCAACGGTTCGGACTGCGGTGCCGATGTCGTGACCTGGACTATCAATGCTGACGGCATCAAGACTGAGGAGCTCTCCTTCACTGCTCCGTTTTCTGGGATGATTCACGACTGCGGCGTTTCCAAGAATTATATAGTCCTTCCGCTGACGCCTATTAAGATGTCTCTAGATCGGCTGAAGAGGGGTGGTAATAAGTTTGCGTGGGATCCTAACGAAGACCAAGTATATGGTCTAGTCCCGCGGCGAGGCGGTAAGCCCGAGGATGTAATCTGGTTTCGGGCAGACAATGGTGAGTTGTAAACCGTAACAAAGGGGAGAAAGACTGAACATCTAGTCTTCCTCTAGCAGGTGCTTGAATACTAACAGCCATTATTATAGGATTCCACGGCCACGTAGCCGGATGCTATGAGAATGAAGAAGGGAACGTCATTTTTGATCTGACTGTGGCCGACGGCAACGTTTTCTTCTGGTTTCCACCGGAGGGGGAATCGCCAGACTTCAACCAAAGAACCCGTCTAAGCAGTCCAACGTGCCGGTGGATACTTGACCCCAAAGCGAAGTCTGGCACTAGGATTAAGCCATCATTGCAGTGGGCAACGAACGGCGAATTCTCGCGAATTGACGACAGGGTGGTAACTAAGAAATATAAACACTTCTGGCAACTCCGGGTTGATCCGACTCAACCGTACGACTTCGCCAAATGCGGACCACCAGCAGGAGGGCTTTTCAATTGTATGGCTCATTATACGTGGGACACGGAGGATGAGGGCAAGACAGGAGACGAGGACGTTGTGAGTAATTTTTTAAGTCCTTTCTTAGTAGCCAAACTGTCGAGCCAGCCAGGCCAAATATCCGGGCCACCTTTTTCCAACTAGGAGAAACCCACTAACCTTGAGTCTTGAAGTGGTTCGCAGGACCGACTGCGACATACCAGGAGCCAGTGTTCATCCCCAAGGACGGTGGCGCTGAGGGAGAGGGTTACCTCGCAGCCCTCAAAAACAACCTCGACGAGCTAAGAAATGATGTAGTAATATGGGATGCACAGAAGCTCGCGGCTGGCCCTCTTGCTACTCTCCATCTGCCACTTAGGCTCCGTCTTGGTTTCCACGGTAATTTTGTGAACCATAAGGATATCGAGGAGTGGCAACAGCGTAGAGCCGGTGAATTGGGTCCTGTAAAACCCGCCGACGAGCCACTTCCATGGCAGATGAATATCATGTCTAATAATGGCAACCACAAAACGAATGGCGAGTTGAATGGGCATGGCGCGGAATCTTGACGTGGGACGGTAGAAAGGTTGCGGGTTTGGATAAGTCAACTTGTTGGTCACAATAAAAGTCCAGATAACTTGCCTCCCCCTAACCCAGTACATGGGAAGTCAGGGATAAAGTCTTTCCTGTGAACGCGGCCACTCACTTGGAGAAGGCGAAACTCATTCGCAGCCATACTAGCCGTAGCAATCGTTGATACTGCATTATAAGAATTTCATTGTTTCTTAATAGCCACATAGTCTCTTTCAATGCTATGATATCTGATTGTAGTCTTGATATCCGCAGTGATAGTATTCTTCCTCCTTGTCTATGATCTTAATATTGGTGTTTGTTGGGGTACTCTGTCCCAAGATGCGAGCCTCCATATAGTTGTTCCGTTAGCCATATATTTGTGCCATAATGTCGACAAGGCCAATCGAAGTCGTTGGGGACGTGGCCTTTGGAACACGACACGGGTGCAAACTCAGCCGTATAACAGGTGCTATCCTTGTGGATGGGAAGTGACCGCCGAAACCGAAAAAACTGAAGCCTAGCGTATTCGAGCAAACAACATCCGCCTCTCAAGGAGGTTCACTCGTCTTCTCACATGGAAACGCCGATATGAATGCGAATGAAGACGGCCATATTCGGTCCTAGAATTCGAGAGCCTCTAATACCCACTGTCGCATCGTGCGAAGGAAATAGCAAGGCCTCCCAATTTGGGTGTAATAGCTTCCAATCGTAGATCGCTTAGAATCTGATGACGAATGCGCGTCATAACCTAGCTTACGCTTTTGTGGCTGGGCTGTGGGAATATAGGAAAAATTGAGACCTACAACGGTCAACGAGAGGTAGCCGCGATGTCTGCTCAGACCGTTGCTGATTGCGTGGATCAAAAGTTCTGGTAGTTCTCAGCTAGAACGGGATTAGACACCCAGTCCTTGAGGCTTCCGCAAACAGCCAAACGGGTATGCGTGACTAGCCCTGCAAGGAGTCGCTTCTTCACAACACAGCCGGCTAATGGCCATTGGTCGACTGCGTCTCAGGTTAAGATAAGCGTCTGGTATTCTATTTAGTTACGTATGTAAGTCGAATAGAGAGGATCAAATACCTTGGTTACACCTTTCTTAAAAGGAAGCTGCGAATTATGGTAAGTGATGAAATCACCGATGAGCCGACCTTCCTCAATTTGAATCGTTGCGCACTGGATGTGGGTGAAAGGAACATAGTTAATCTTTGGATTTCTCGGTCATCCTTCCCTTCTTCCACGACGCGATTGAGGTTTCCATTATCGAAGGCAATGCCATGCCATAAGAGGACGCCGAGTTTTTGTGCCCTTTTTACAAGTGCAACAGTCTTAGTATCACGGGTAAGTTCTGGGATCAGAAGCATAAGCTGTTTCCAGAATAGATCCCTGAGGTGTCTAGCCTCGGGATAGTAGACGAACCGGCCGTTCTGGTTATCTTGGCCTAGAAGCTCTTCAAGCCCATACATCCCAATCCCGAAAGGTAACCATTCGGCCTCTGCCCAATCTAACAAGCCTGTCAGTTCCCCAGAATATGGACTAACCATCACGTTCGCGGCTAAGAAATCACCATGAGTGAAAACCCATGGTAGGGCCTCGATCTCGGATATGTCGCTAAGGATGGAAGAAGCGATACGACGGAAACTCAAAGGAAGCGAGGCGCTCATCAATTCTAACCGCGATGTAAGGCTTGAGCCTACTGTTCGCTTTTCATCAAGTAGCTCCTCGGGACGTCTTGCTTGTCGCCATGCCAGCGCCTGGAGGTGTGCAAAGTCCCGAACTATCCGTTCTCGCGTCGACCGTTTCCTTGATATTGCTCGATAATCTGTAAGGGACACACCCGGTAGCTTCCTCATAGCAAATGCATGAAGCTCAGTGCCTTTCAGCTGTCCGAGATACTCGGTCTCTGGCGCTAGGTGCTTAAAGATGTGGCAGGCAGTTCTCGTCATTCTAATGTCTAGGTTATAGGCGGATGGGCGAAACTGGACGACGGTTTCATCGCCAACGAACAGAGTGTATGAGCAGTAGCCCTGGAAGGGGGCCGGCTGGATGGGGACGGAAAACCTCGACCTAACGAAGGCATCGCAGTCGTCTTTCACGGTGGCTGATAACCCGCAACGGTCAAAAAACGCCATGACGGACATGTCCGAGTCTTCGGATGGGCTTGCCATTCTGTTCTGAGCCATAAAAGCTTGATTACCGACAAGTTGGATAACCGTGGTATATAACAGTACATAATCTTCTATGAATCTAGGAAGCCATTCGGCGACTTTTTTATACCTTGATGTACCTTGATGTTCTAAGTTTATACCACCCGTAGATAGAGTTCGGGGCTCCCATGAAAGCCATGTGACAGAACGAGTGGGTGAGGGGTACAGTTCAGGTTGATAAGCTCACCGAGCCATGGCTTGCGCGTTTTGTGAGCAGTCGACAGCCATCATATGTTTAGTATAGGCAGCCAACCAATTTCGGCTGGAGAATCCCTGCCCCCATGCGGGCGCTGGAGAATTCGTAACGGGGTGAGAGGGAGCGTGATGCCCATGTGGCTGGATTCTGTAGCGCCCGTCTGCTGCGCGAACCGGTGGTCCCCGGTCATAGCGCGGCTTCAACTTGGGCGATTGGTCTTGGGGAGTTCGCAGCCGGTCTCCAAGCGTGGGGGTGGTAGGATTTGATATATGATACATCGAAACCGGTCGACATCTGCATCAGTAAGTATTTATAATAGCTACACGGCTCTTCTATCGGAAACTCTGTGAGAGGCTCCCCAGTTCTGGATAGGGCTGCTAGATGCATCCCAAGATTAGTCAGTGATAACTCAGAACCTCGTCCTCATGGTTAGCACGCAATAAGTTGGGTACAATACCTACTTAAGTACCTACTATGGAGGTGAGCTGAACTATTATACTTCAATAGGTTGTCCAGACCCCCCAAGCCTAACCATGTACTGTAGGTAGGGTCCCCAGTTTATGCGGGAGGTACCTAATCCCTCGCCTTATCCAGTTAGGTACAATGCGTCTTGCTACTCAGCAGCTACCGTGACCAAGCAGAAAGCCAACTCAGAAGAGAATGTCATACCGTCCTAATAATTATAAAATAAATTATAATTACTTTTGTTTACTTATATATAAATTATTGTGATATCATTAAAAGCAACGAATGAACCGTTTTAGGGGTGTGGCATTTTCTCCCGAATCTACTTTTAGACCGAGCTTTCCCTAAAGCTCTCTCACCGCGGTGGTATTAGTCAACTGTATGTTGATAACCCTATGCTGTACTTACTGCTCCATCAATTATGCGGCTTCCTAGCAAGGTCCCATTAGCCTACGGAATCGAGCAGGTCAATTATCTTTGCAAGATTCGGCGCCAATTCGATACCATAGGTCTTTTCATTGCGACCGTTCTAGGGCTTTAAGATTATATAATGAATAAGATGTGTGTCGTACTCGTTGATCGATTTCTTTAGCTTATTATACTTTCTGTCAGTAGGCGAAAATAGTAGATTACTAAAGTATAACTCTATGGATTGTTCCGTGTCACATGAGAAACTCGTGACTGACGTATCAAATTAGAAATCATCATATATAAGCCGTGTCCACATTGCGCGATTACGCGAATTAAACTGGTTCCAAGGAATTGCCCTCCGTCTGAACCTTTTCAGACAGCTCTCTTAGGCCCTGATTGTAGCTGAGAACCGCATCCTAGCAACATGCGTCGTTAGCCCTTGACCAATCCTAAATGATTGACAATCGCGCCCTGCCGCCACCTCCCATAACCTAAAAAGAAGCACTTACAGACATAGACTGTGGCGCATATCTTGATATGAATTTTATGGAACCGGCATTGGGCCCTTTGTAGACCACCGAGATTTTATCGTTCACGATGATGTCTACAAGCGATTCGGCGAACTGGGCGGCAGGACAGCCTTTCGGTTTAGATGAACCATCCGCCCAGCCGGCAATTATCTCCTCGATGGGCGCATAGCGGGAACCTGGCGGCAGGGCAAACTCGGAATCATTGTCATGAAAATGAGAATCAACGGTACCAGCCATGATAGTCACGACAGCGACTCCAAACGGGGAGAGCTCGAGGCGCATCGTCTCGGAGAAATTTGTAAGGGCGGCCTTGGATGAGGAATAGGCACTTATCCACGGGGTATTGATCACGGCGCCGACCGTGCTCATGTTCACGATGCGCCCATGGCTCGCGATCAGCAGGCTAGCAAAGGCTTGCACCGTCCGGATGGGCCCCCATAGGTTGACATCGTAGAGTCGCTGCGCCCTGGCTATATCAATGTCAAGGACTGGCATCGCATAGGCTGCGCCGGCATTGTTCAGAAGGACGTCGAGCGCACGCCCACTTGCGGCTACCGCCTCGGCAGCTTGGGTGACAGACTCGGAAGAGGTCACGTCTAAATGGAGTGTAGTGACGTTGTCGAGTTCAGAAAGAGTGGCCGGTATCTTTGATACTGTTCGAGCGGTAGCAAACACATGGTGACCGCGCTTGGCTAAGGCGAGAGCGATGGCGGCGCCAATGCCTCCATCAGAGCAGCCCGTCACAAGGATCGTTTTGGGAACCATGTGGATCGGATGCTGGGCGAATGATGGGAACCCAAGTGGCTAAGAAGCAAGAGAAAGAAGAAAACAACAGCAGGTACGCCGGAATTGATTGACCGGGAGATATTGGAGCAGCGGAGTAGCCCGGATCCTCCGGACTACTCACCGTAGAAAAGAATATATAAACACATATCTACAATACCTAGGTATGCAGACATGGGCTCTAAGTGGACCTCAACATACCTAGTCTATAAAGGTAGCGGCCGGCTTCTAGCTCGAAACGGCAGACCACTCAGCTATCCGAGTCTAAACAGATTGCGGAATCTCAGGCCATCACGATACATCACTCCTCCCTACCTGGTTTCGATTCGGTCACGCTCCATAGCCGTGCAATGCATACGCTGCGATAATGGCATAACATTATTTACAGCGTGACAAGCCGCTCCTAAGTAAGTCTAGTTTGACGGTTTAGACGTTGCATTATCTCTCGAATCGACTTTCCTGAGATATTATCTTGCGTATGCCTATTAATGGTTGGGTCTGCGCTTTCCCGTCCGGCCTTACGAGAGAGTATAGTCGCGCTCTTACCACACTCAGATCTAAGCAACTCATATTGCACACACATGGTCGGGTAGCTAAGCAGTCTTTCCTGCCCTCGTAACAGCTAGATAGTAAAATGGGAAACTACTCCCATTCATGCTAGTTGTTAGTGGCCGTAAGACTTATCTCAAATGCTTAATTAACTACGGGCTACTGCTATACGAGCTAGTGTTTCTTTCATGTGTACCTTGTAGCAAGCCAAAGCTTTTAGCTTGGCTTAGGATCTATCACGAACAAGTAACAGTTCCTTTAAAGAGACAAATCCTTCTTACCATCTCGTCTCTCCTATGCCCATAGTATTCCTGAGTGTGCACGTTGTCTAGGTTGAGGACGCTTCGGCCAAACATCGAACTTGTGGCAGTATTCGTACAGGATGCCTCCACCACCGTCAAAAAAGCGCATCATCGTCTGTTGCGACGGAACATGGCAGAACTCGTAAGCGTTATTAGATGAGGGTTTACCACGGATGCTTACAACGCTAGTGACAATGGATATGTCAAATCGACAAGGCGCAAAACCGAGCGAACTCTACAAATTCCTTCTAACGTGACTCGTATTTCGAGGTGCTTCAGGAGATCATGTTCTGATGGAGTAGTAAGTCCTTCAGGGGGTTGTCTTCTTCCTGGTCCGGTCATTTGGGCAATACAAGATCCCCTTTTCGAGATCAATTTATCATCAAGTCGCTTTCTACATTGCTCCCAGAAAATTGACAGCTAACCTTAAGTGTTTTAGTTCCAGATTATATACTACCAATCCGGCGTAGGCTCAAGATCAGGCATCCTAGATAGACTGTTTGGCGGTGCCTTTGGTACTGGTATATCAGAGGTTGGCTACATCCCAGGTAACCTTGATATAAGGATACTCACGAGAGGTAGAACATCCGCGAAGCTTACGCGTTCCTTTGCGCCAACTATGTCGATGGAGACGAGATTGTACTCCTCGGTTTCAGCCGCGGTGCATTCACAGCCCGATCGATAGGCGGTATGATATCCGATCTTGGATTGCTCACTAGGGACGGAATGGAATATTTTTACCCCATCTTCAAGGATATGCAGAATTGGTCCAACGACCACTATGATGATCCATTCCCAACGATGCCCTTTACGAATAAACCGAAGGGCGAGAATGCTGCCGCAGTTTACCGTGAACGGTTGATTGAGGTGAGTGTTTTAAATATGCAGAGAAATCGCTTTTCTGACTTCGGTACAAATGTTAGAAAAACTACACACGAGTTAAGGAGAACAAGGGACAAGGCGCCCTGATTCGAGTGTTAGCGATCGGTATGACTAATTGATATATCAACTCACCTATATATCACTGATCTCGGAGCAGGTGTTTGGGATACGGTTGGATCCCTAGGTATTCCAGACATAGAAATCTTATCAAGACTTGGCATCAAACGATGCACACATGAATACGTCTCCCTTAGTTTTAATTTATCAAACATCCAAGCTGACGATACCCACGTACCAGTTCTACAACACACATCTCTCGAACAAGATCCAGCACGGTTTTCACGCTCTCGCCTTAGACGAGACGAGGGGTCCGTTCGCTCCAACCCTTTGGGAGCGACGGCCGCAAGAACAAGGCACATCCGATCTTCGACAAGTCTGGTTCCCCGGAAATCATGCCAACATTGGGGGCGGATGGGCAGATCAGGTCAGTACGCTGGTATCTCTTAGGCCACTGTTTGATACGTCTCCCGTTGCTCTCGAAGGCCTTGGTAGCTCATCAAATTTTACCATTAACGGCAATATCTGACTCTGAATTCTTAAATAGGGCGTCGCTAACAGCACACTTGCTTGTGCGTATTGACAATAATACCCATCTCTTAATCCGACTTATCCTTCCCTTAATCCGTGCGATATCTTTATTAGCAAACAAGCTAACGTTCCAAAAGGGATGATGGATCAACTCTCATCTGTTGGAGTTGAGTTCTTGCCTGATGCGCTTGAAAAATCCTTCGAAGACACCGTGAGATATTATATAAATCAGGAATCAGAGGGCGCCCCGGTCCCGAAGCACCCAAAACATAGGCCGTCAAGTTGGGCTGCGAAGGCCATCTACGAATCGAATAAACCGGTCCGCCCGTGGGCACTTCACTCTATCCGATCCGCAACTGGTCCTCTTTATAACCTAGTGGGAAGCGTCACCCGTGCTCCGGGTATGTACAAGAAGATCGACCCGAAAACCGGTCGTCCCTTGCCAGAATTCTTGGAAGACACAAACGAGCGGATTCATTCGAGTGTCAGGGTCCGCCTAGCTTGCGAAGGCCTGGGCCTTAACGACTGGGAAGTCTGGGATTGCCCGTCTCTCCTCAAAGTCAGTATCCTTCGGAGCGGACGTCCTTTTTCTGATGATCCTAGTGAATAAAAAGACGTTCTTCTCGAGAGTTGCATTACGTTTTAGGCGCTTTCTATACTTGAGAAACACTCAAGCGTCTCTTTGAAAATGGTAATGACTAACTCAAGAGTGTTATAGTTTTGGCGACCACGGCGGGTTACTCAACGCTTCTCCGATCCCGTTCCTCGGACAGCAGAATGGGGACCATCGCGTCGCAATACCCAGGCTGTGATAAGTCCTCAGTCAGAACAGCCAGAAAGCGCATCGAATGTGGCAGCCATATCGGAAGCAAGCCTACAGATGCTGAGCCTAGACCCTTCAGAGCGGTGGACATGGGAGTATGTTGGGCCAGAAAGCTTAGCGCCGGCGGTTAGAATGATGGTGGAAGAGAACTTGGGCCCATTCGAACAACGGCTCCTAGAGTTGGCGGCAGGCAAAGTGCATGTCTATAAATATGCAGAAAAGCAGGACGTTGACGAGTTCAAGGCGTTCCATCAGCGGAGTTTCAGAAAGATGATGAAACGGTGGCACAAGGAGTGGCATTCCCACCATAAGAAAGCGAAATCAGCTCAGCGGAACAATAATGCATAGTGAACGGGAGATGGGAGATTTTGAATTGGTATGCTGTATGGATTAGGCTAGAATTGTTAAATCATATTCATTTCTTTCCTATGCCATATTGCTCAATATGTGTCGTAAATCAGGGCCTGAGATTTACCTAGCGTCTTGGTGTTGAGTATATGTAAATGTGGATGTTTAGTATTCGATATTATCACGTGAAGTATTTATGTACTTAGGCAGCAATTGATCCGATTTGCTGTCTCCTTTTTCGTTATCGGCGAAGCTTTGAGAGTATGGAAACCTGCATACATAACTTAAAAACGCCAGGCCAATTGGACGGGCCGACAATCTGATAGTGAACATGCTGTCAATACTACGGAAGGCAAGGTTGAAGGACAAGGAGATGCGGATCCTGATGCTGTAAGGCTGAGTCGCGTTGGCTTGTTTCTCTCTCTCTCGTCGGTACACGATGTGACCAGTGGACTGATTAAATTTCCGCTAGGGGCCTCGACAATGCGGGGAAGACGACGATTGTCAAAAAGATCATGAACGAGGATGTCAACACCGTCAGTCCGACGCTGGGGTTCATTATCAAGACGATTGATTACGAGGGGTGAGAAAGTCCCCCCTCCCCCAGCACTTTTATCCCGCCAACCTGCTCCTCTCCTTCCATGGATGGATGTATGGATTGTAGATTACCTACTGACGCCTCTGATTAGGTATAAGTTGAATATCTGTGAGTGCACACCTATATCGCCTATCTGGGTATACGGTTTGGAACACCGTACCAGTGCAATTATTTTGCACGCGTAGGTAGTGAGTGAGTGGGTCGGGATGACTGATTTTAGCAACTATCAGGGGATGTGGGCGGTCAGAAGACGCTACGCTCGTACTGGAGAAATTACTTCGAGAAGACAGACGCCCTTATATGGGTCGTGGATGCCACAGATCGGTTGCGCATCGACGACTGTCGCGAAGAATTGCACGGATTATTGCAGGAAGAGGTAAGAGTATCTTTGTTCAGTCGCTTCCTCTGTATTCATTTTTCCAGAGCCTAAATATTAACTATAATCAAGCGACTTGCAGGCGCGAGTCTCCTCATCTTCGCCAACAAGACTGACGTTCAGGGGTGCATGAATGAGGCGGAGATCTTGCAGGGTCTTCAACTCAAGGCCATTCGCACGCACCAGTGGCATGTCCTGAGATGTAGCGCTATGACGGGCGAGAATCTGAAGGAAGGGCTCGCATGGGTCGTTCAAGATGCGAAGGCGAGGTTGTTTTTGTATTGAGTCAATCTCATCGCATCAATCGCCTGTTGTGTGTTGCCCCGGAGTCTCCGGCAAGTCTAGGGTTGCTTGTCTGTGTACAAGATGCTATCCGGATACACTATGTAAGACAGGGTACAACTTCGGAAAAGCACTTCGTGGGGGAAACAATAAGTGGTTTCGCACAGACAAGCTACTTGTGCCATAACGTATCTGACTTAGGTACTAATGCTCCCAGCTAGGCGGGCGGTTCCGTATAAGCTGAAAGTTGAGCTGTAGGTAATGAGCATCGAAACCAAGCACAGCATACGCATAACATTGAGCCAATTGAAATACTTACCAAGTATTACCTAACCACTAACTAAATCAAGTGAGTTAATTAATACTGTAGGACCGCCCGGTACGGAGCGGATAGGGAGATCCACAGATCCACTATCCGGTAGGGCTAGCCAAGGGAAGGCGACGTAGGGGTTGAGGGGTGCCGTACAGTATGTGAGTGGCAGCCGAAGCAGAAACACGCAAAAACCCACCGGCCGCCATGCTTCGTCCTATTCGCAGTTACCTCATCAACAACAAACTTTCAGCCAGCCCACCCACTTGGCCGATTCACTACCTAACTACCGCCGCACTCGGATTTATACTCCAAGGCTGCCTACCTACAGTGCTGCACCTACGGTCCAGGTAGCCAAGTCAAGTGCCAGACTAGAGCTATTAGTTTAAACTCAAGCGTTGCGCGCTGCGTTGCCCTGTCATGCGCTCCCGTCGTAACTCTGTAAACAATCACCATCCTTGCCCTTTGCCGCCTCAGCCGCCCTCGTTCCGATGTCTGAAGACGTATCTCGCTTCCTGTCCCAAGTTAAAGAGTTGGGAGAGCGCCGAATAGAGGAGGATGAGGCTCGGTCAAGAGAACTAGAAGAGAAGATACTGCAGGATCGAAAGGAACGGCAAGCTCGTCGTCGTGGTAAGTTCACGCCTTGCTTGCCTCCCTCCTGCTCTCTCTACATACACCTCTATCTATACCTAGTCATTTTACACTTTGAGACCAGTCTGTGCGCTTCCATTGGGCCATTGACAGCTCTTACTCTGTTCCCGGCCACCCCTTGCTTTTTAGTTTTGATTTCGGAACTTGTGCGCGGCCGGATTATCGATAACTTCTCGCTACCTCGCCCGTTTGGATCGTAATATGTTACGGTGTTGCACTTGTTGTTCCCTCTGTCAAATAAATTTACATGCATATGTTAGAGAAAGCCTGCTAGGAGCTTCCGCGCCTGTGTACCTGCTCTCACTGCAGCTGCACGCGCTCAGCCGCTGCGTTACAAGTACTTGCTCTTCAATTTGGGCTACAAAAACTAACATAAAGTTTTTTCCATTCACTAGAACGCGCCAGATCCATTTCACCACAGAAATCGTCACCCGCAAATACTCCGTCACCCTCTCAACTCGGTGATATTCACCGCCCAGAACGCTTGGATTTGGTCGCATCTCCCGTTCTCAAACCTCCCTCTAGTCCTCAATCGCAATCTGCGCCCAACGTCGACGACGACAACATGGCTGCTGGCGCACCAATATCGACATCCCCGTCCAAGGAGAACGACTCGCCCTTAGATGCCGAAATCAAGCCAAACTACCCCCCGTCCCCCACACGAAGCGGAACGACCGCAAGGGGCCTTTCCTGGCAGAGACGGCCTAATTCTCAAGCCTCGGAGCGATCACGGAGTCGACCACTCTCCGTCGTTGCCGCCGAAAATGCGACCCGTTCCTCCAATCCCGCCTCTGAACAAGATTCGGCTGCCGAGAACCCGTCGAGGGACCAAATCGCTGCCGCATTGTCTTCTAAAGACCCGTCTTGGTTCCGTCAAACCGCCGATAGAGGCGCTAATTCCGCCGCATACAGGCGAAATCAGGTCGAAGATACACAAACGGTGGACCTTTCATCTGCCCAAACTCAGCTCCCAGGCATGTCGCGTAGCACATCAGGCGAGTCTTTTAGGAATGAGGACAGTTCTCTCCGGGGATCTCCATCGCTGCGGAGCACAGTCACCTCACCTATCAACCTGTCTAGTGCCCAGAGACTAGATCCCCCATCGACTGCCGCTCAATCGGATGCCGATTCCAGCCGGGAAACACGAGGTCCTTTCTCTCCCCCGCTGGGTCGAACATCACCCACAAGGGCAGAAAGACCTATTTCGCCAACGAAAGGTATGGGAGGTTTCGTACAGAGTGCGATGATGAAGCGCTCCGAGAGCGTCAGCAAAAGGTGGAACGTGCAGTCGCCTACGGGATTACAACGCGCAGATCCCGTCACTTCAAATCGCAACAGCTATGATCCCACGAGCCGGACAGTCACTAGCTCTAGGATTAGACCGACGAGCATCCTGGGTGATGCACCTATGGAACCCGCAAGGCCTAGCTCAAGTGAGGGCAAAGAAGAGGATCGGTCTGCATCAAGAATCAGTGGTTCACTCAAATTAGATACCACGGCATCTCCAGATCCCGAAGTTCAAGATTCCGGCAAAATCACACCCCCTGTTAGTCCCTCAAAAACCATGGACCCTCGTAGATGGAGCCCTCAAAAATCTAGCTGGCTTGAATCCGCGTTGAACAAGCCTGAGTCTCCGAAACCGAAGTCCACTCAGCCACCTCCCAGTCAGCCCGCATGGATGGCAGAAATCCAGAAGGCGAAGGCGCAAAAGGCCAATAATCCCGGAACAGAAAGCAGCAAGGCCCCGGTTGTCTCACACAAGCACCAAGTTAGCATTGGTGGACTTATGAGATCTTCCGCACCTGGTATTACCACTACGCCGGTGGTGCGAGGTGGTTTGCATAACCCGTCTCCCTCTACTAGTACCATCAACGCCCCCATGGGGAACATAAAGCCTAGTGAATCTCAGCTATCAACGGTCCCTAGCTTAGCCAAGTCTAGAACTGAGCCTACCAGCGAAATCAAGCAAGCAACACTGCCTTCCGTCGAAAAAGTGAAGCCTGCAACCCCTCCGAAGAAAGATTTCAGGGCCAGTTTGAAACCCAGAGCGCCACCAGTTGCTACATCTACCAGCTCACAGAATGTAGAATTCAAGAACGTATTCGGTACTCTTCGTAAGACTACAACACAGAACTATGTCGCCCCTGATGAGTTGAGAGATAACATCACCAGAGGAAAGGCAGCATTGAACGTGACCGGCGGTCCCCAAAAGTCAGAGCGCGTAGATGAGTTTAAAGAAGCTATTCTGGCCAAGAAGAAAGAATTCCAGACAGTGCAGTCGGAAGGAAGGAGTGTCACGCGGAACAATAGTGTGGCGAGTGAAAACCCGGTCCCTGAGGGCCTTCTAAAACGAGCCGAACTAGGGCGGACCAATACTATTAAGCGGGATTCGGCGTCTTCTGATGTACCGGGGGCGGATTCCCGAAGACCAAGTGTTTTATCACAGCGGGATTCGAGTTTTGCGGGAAAGTTCGAGCGTTTTAGTACTTTGGAGAAACGTGCTTCAAATATAGAGACACCGAACACGAGACAAGAAGGGCAGGGCACATCGGCAGAGCCGCCAAGCATCCGAAAGTTGTCTATCCCCAGACCAGCCAGTGGTTCGGTGGCCCAGGCCAATGAGACCAATGGCCCAGTTCGTCTTCCAGGAAAAATAGGCGGGAGCGTACTAGCTAATCGATTTAACCCTGCTCTGGCCGGTCTACTTTCTAGAGGACCCCCTCCTATGGCCTCTAGTCCTGGAGCCAGGTTCGGGAGCGCAGTAGCCTCAGGCTCCAAGGCTGGAACCGACGATAGTGAAGCCGGATCCGGTCCTAAATTAACCCATATGACCAAGAATCGCGCACGCGGCCCTAAGAGGAAAGCGCCGACAAGATCTTCTACACTACCTACAACCACCACAGACTCCAAGCCCAACTCAACTACGCGGTCAGGGACAGATGACTCAACTGGGCAACAGAAGAATGCCACTCCTTCATCCCAACCACAGCCAATTAGCCCTATCAATCCAAAGAAACAACATGCAGCACCCATACAACCACGGCCGAAACCAATCAGCTTTATGAGTGCCTCACAACTTAGCAATGAGCCCACAGAGTCTAGCGAGGCCGCTATAGAACAGTTAAGACCAGAAAGTAAGATTCAAGGGCAGATTACTGCACCTGCAGTCCAGGAGCAGAAGCCTATAGCAGGGAAAGTCTCAGACGCGTCGCAACAATTTTCTTCTCGGTCTCCATCGCCGAGAAAACTCAATATGAATCGTATATCACGTTTTATAGATGACGCGCCAACTGCAGATAAGGCAGACGGCTCTGAACAACCCAAACCATTCGAGATGCCCCCCAGGACAAAGAGTTTTCCCGGCAAAACGATAATACATGATGAACAGCAACAAATGCAGCCGAGCTCACCGTCGTTAAATAAGCCTAAAGCTGCTTTACCTGCGCCTTTATCCTTGCCCGCAAAACAGCAACCTCCAAGCACTGATACTGAAACCGTTGCTACTAAACCTGAAATCAAAGCCGTGGCTCCTCTAGGTCCTAGGCCGCTCCCTGTACCTCCAGTTACTACAGCAAACGAATCTGCAGACTCGTCCGCAAGACCTCTACCTGAAGAACCCGAGAGAGCATCCCGACCCTTGCCATCGCTAGGACTCAAGTCGCCTGCCGATACCGCGTCACACCCACGATCTCCTACCAAATCATCACTTGACGCCTCGGATATGCTCAGGGATTTCTTTGGCTCTGATCGCCCTCAGAGAAATTATCGCGTCGACGCTGCTGAGCTGTTGACACACAGGCCAGACTTGACGCAACCGAAAATTCGGACTTTGAGCGCCCAACTTTTCCAATTCTCGGCTGATGGCAAGAAGCAACCCGTTCCCGCGCACCATGAGCGCACATTGTTTGAACGCGAAATGTATCTTTGCACTCACTCTTTCAATGACGAAGCGGGTAGAAAGAGGCTCGAGGTTTATTTCTGGGCCGGATGCGAAGTTCCCGAACCAACTACCGAGGACGCAGCGGTTTTCGTGGCCCGCGAGGCGCGTTCCTTTGGTGGCACATTGATCAAATTTAAGCAAGGCAAAGAAACACCCGAGTTCCTCCAGGCTCTCGGCGGTATCGTAATCACCCAACGCGGCTCAGGCAATAAATATGACTCCCTCGCACCACACGTGCTTTGCGGACGCCGGTATCACGGACATGTTGTTTTTGATGAGGTTGACTTCACACCATCGGCATTATGTTCTGGCTTTCCCTACCTCATTACCCAGAGTGGTAGATGCTACCTGTGGAAAGGCAAAGGTAGCAGCGTGGATGAGCTGAGCTGCGCACGTCTTATAGGAATGGATTATGCGCTCTCAGGTGAGATGGAAGAAGTAGAAGAGGGCCGCGAGCCGGCAACATTTTGGGACCTATTCGACGGCGCCAAGAGATTTGGTTCCGCAGACCACTGGCGACTCAAGCCCAATTACGACAAATACTGCAGCCGGCTATTCCTGTCAGACGCTGCCTCTAAGCAACAGGTAAGTCCTTTGAATTATGCGACCTAAATAAGTCTTTCCACTAACATGAAGTAAAATCCAGATCGTAGAGTTATTTACGTTCGCTCAGACGGATTTATTGCCGACCAACATCTACGTGATCGACGCCTTCTTTGAATTATATATAGTTGTAGGAGCGCGTGCGCAAGCCCAGTACGCATCGTTCCACAACGCATTAGATTTTGCTCAAGAGTATGCAATTCTAGCGGCCAGTGTGGAAGACAGGCCGTTTGTGCCCGTCTCCACAGTTGTACTTGAAGGCATTCCCCGAGACATGAAGAGCGTTTTCCGGAAATGGCAGGACACGCTAAGTCCTACGGTCACGAATGTGAACACCGGTTTAAAAAGAGGCCGTAGCCTCAAAGTTGTGTCTCTAGGCCAGGCACTACAAGCCTTGAGCGATTAGAATCCGTTCTCTCGTTCCTGAGCATAGATAGGGTGTGATAGACGCGAGCTATGAACAAGAACCCGCGTTGGTGAAGTGGGGTTGACGCGCAAGTAGTACAGGGCAAGCGTACTGATAAGGCTGACGCTACAAAGGAAATGCATCGTCGTCTTTCTTGTAATCTGTAGGGCATATGGCGGGGTTCAGGTTGTATTTGGTGTTAAGAAGTGAGGACTGCATCATCATTGTGGCGGCGTATATACTTGGCTGTAGCCGGAAGACACAGCTGGTGGTGGGATCCTTAATTTAATGTACGGGGTTGGGATGTTGTATTTACAAACATGCGCCGCCGAGTCGTAGGCCAGGCCAGTCAGCTGACTTAGACGGAAAATTGAAGACAGGGCATACCCCGAGGTTGATGACATACTCTTGCCTATTGCCTTCGTGGTATTTGTTCGATGTCTTCATGGTACGCCTTCGTTTCAGATTTATATCAATGACTTTGCGACAACGACGAAGTCAACGGGGGACGACAGTTTGTCCACTGCAAACCTCACTCATTCCGTGCGCTTGCAAAGCTCACATGCAGAGTTTGTAGCGAAGCCGTAACCGTAGTATCAAGTCGCACGGCTCTACAACTAATAGATATTCACGGTTTTTTGACAAACATGTTGAATTACTCTACGTAATAATTGATAATTCTTGGCATCCGTTATGGCGAAAACGAATCTGCGAAGCGCTTGTTGGGCTCCCTTATTTCCTCATCCTTAACCACTAATATTAAGCTGCAAAGTGATGCCATATGGTTCGTGAAATTTCATCAGATTCGAATGCAAGCTACAGCAATAACATGGGCTGGGCTCAGGTAGTCTAGCCATATGCTGTATTAAGACATCAACTAAATTAGGCGTAGGTAGAAATCAGACTTTTCAGCTGCCTCTATTCCAAGACCGGGCAAGTTTAGAGAAGCGCAGCAAGACCAGCAGCACCAAAGAGAAGCACCGTGCCAGGGGAGGCCCGAGACGCAAGACCTGTTGGGACTATCACCGAGCCAGTGCTTGTAGAGCTCTCAGTCAGAGAATTGCCCACGGAAGAGTGAGGGTCGACAGTGGTAGGGTATCCCGGCTGGCTAATAACAGTGGTGTCGCTGTAAGTGATGCAGATAGTGGGCTGGCTGGTAACAGTCTCGCCGCCGGGTATCTGTGAGGTGACTGTTACTTCGATCTCAGTAGTCTCCGTGATAGGGATGGTTTCTGTGACGGTGAACTCTTCTGTTGCATAGGTAGTCAACGTTTCAGTATTGGTGATGCAAACGGTACTGCCGTCCGAGACGGTAGTGTATATGATCTCAGAGCATGTCACAGTCTCATACACAGACGTCTCGACGTGCTCTGTCACTGTGTAGGAGATATACTCGGTGGTGATGATAGGGACTTCCGTAATTATCGTAGACGTAGACGTCCATGTGACGATCACAGTCTCCCCTTCAACGGTTTTCGTCTCCGTGATCGGACACAGAGAGGTCTTCGTCACGTAGACGACCTCCCCTGTAGTCTCAGTGACCGGGGGTGCCGTTTCGGTTTCAAAAATTGTCGTGTCGACATACGTGACCTCAACCCAAGTAGTAGTGTAAACATTCGTTTGTGTTGAGCCACCAATAGTAATTGTTTCCTATAGCATTTGGTTTTAGTAACCCTTCTTATTCAAGTGCCATTTTAAACTATTAAGGGCAAAGGTAGCCCTTTACAAATGAAGATAGTAGAAAGAAATATTACATACAGTGACAGGGCAAGTAGTCGTATAGGTAATCTCAACCTGTGTGGTTGTGCCAACGGTAGTGTCCGGTTCCGTAACTGTGACCTCACCTCCACACGAACCTCCTGGGCATTCTGTCACGACAATAGTTGAAGTAGTGAAGATCGTCTCGACGTATGTCCTAGGGGGATTAGTTGAGTTTTCCGGGAGAAGAATTAGCAGGCCACTTACGATCCCCCAGTAGTCACAGTCGTGACAGCTGGGCAGGTTGTAACAGTTGTATAGGTTGTCATGTAGTCCGTCGTCGTAACATCCGGAGGGGGTGGGTAGCTGGGGTAACCGTCACCATCATACTCTTCGGCAATGGCTCGTATAGCCAGAGCGAGAAGGGAGAGGTAAAGCTTCATGATCACAGAAGTCTATCTGACAGCGAAGGGGATAAAAGGAGAAGGGAGATGGTAGTTCAAGTAACCTTAACGAACGAGTTACTCGATTGATGGCAAGCTGTGGCAAAGCTCGCGATCATAGACAAGAAATCAAAGAGGCGAAGGCATCTATGAGAGCGAGCAGCCTAGCTTATATTCACGCTCAACGCCTATTGCAGTGCAGAAGCAGGACGAAGGCTGTGAGCTGCATGACATAGGTGGATCTGCCTGTAATCAATATCCCCTCCATCGTATCGACCGACACAGGTAGCCCGTTGAATAGTAACGGGGCACATCCCTCACGTCCGCCCTAGTCGACAAAACAGAGAGCAGAAGTGGGGGTTCACCGAACGTGACGCGAAGCTGGGGGATCAGAGAAAAGCTGAACGGTACACATCGAGAGGAGGCCAATAGGTAAGCCATCATGGGCGGTTGTGTCCCGGTAAGCAACATTCATCGGCACCTCTCGCGATCAATTACGCAGCTTGTTTACCGGATGATATGTGCATAAGTTCGGCGCAACTAATGATACTGAGCCTCCTCGAAGCGTCAATTAGACGTCATGCTTCAGCCAACGACCAGCCACGCAGGCCAAGGCTGTCCACCATCGGAAGCTTCTGCGCACGAGGAAAGACGCTCCAAGGTTCATTTACGTTGCCCCGGAGACTGAATGATGAATGATGTCAATGCTGAAGGGCAACCCCTCAATGCAGTATGATCCATAGGGCCGCGCTATTCTCGCTATGCATATGTGACCGGCGGATAGACTGCTAGTATCAGGCCACCTCACATGGTCGTGCCGTATTCAGTTGCATAACATGGGACCAAGTTACGAGGGCTTACATGTGCACTCTGACCAGATGCCGTGTTACCAATCACATAAAAGATAGAAGGCAGTAGAGGATGACAGTCAAGCTGATCCCACGACATTGCGTCTCGACTCTATGAGATTCAAGTGTGAAACCTCGGGCACGAGAGGTGGTTTACGGTGGTATAGTATCTTTAGCCATCGAGGTCCCGTTGTTTTCTAAGGTATGGGTATGAGTAGATACCATGGCTTGATGTGAACAGAGATCGGCCGCTGTATTTCGATGAGGCCTAAAGTATGTACGACGGGTACGTGCTGTATCCGGCTATGCAGCATTCCTGACCTAATTTGCCTTTGGATGCCGGGCGGAACTTGTTTCCAGCATCGTAAGGCCGATCCTGGTGCCCTCCAAACTGGTTACAGGCAGACAGACGGCGGTCTGTGTTTCTCGGTAGTCTGGACAACTCGATAGGGCTGATTTGAGATGAATAGAGGTTATCCCCATTTACGAGGTCATATCGTTGTCGAGCGAGAAGGCTTAGTCGGTATTACCTATACAGCCACTATCTTTGGCTGCGCTACTTTTGCTATCGGTCCCGTTGTGTTCACTCTCTACGTTGCATGCCTTCCTACGTCGCACACTTACGGCACTTACCTAATATCAACGTTCGGACATCGGAACCGTCCTGTTCCACAACCTACGTAAAAAGACGAAAGAAATTCCCGCTAGAGAGCTGGTTTGACTGGCGTGATCTGAGGAAATAATACCAAAGCGTAGACCTAATAGGTTGCGTTCTATATGCTGTGTGGCAAGTGTTGGGATATGTATTGTATATAGGTTGTATCCAGGTTCGTCATCAGACCTATTATTTCTTGGGTCTAGAGCACACTGATTGTAAAGAAGCATTTCCAGAGCTAGAATTTGTATAGACCTCGGTGTGTATCGAGTATCCGAGCCCCCGCCCCCAGGGAACGCCTGCTTTATCTGCGGTGGGAGACATTAACTATCGGGTTAGGTAGGAGATTTGGTTGGAAGGACGGCATGTCCTCACCGAAGATCAACTTATGGGTGTCATACAGTAGTATATCGTAGGAACTTAGAGAATGCTGAGCATGCCAGTGAAGAATTCCCTAATCTGCATCTCATCAAATGGTTTAACCAATTGGCTAGAGACATCGGAGTCTAGCCCTTATACAACATCAAAGCCTCCCAAATACTCAAGCATATGGCTTGATTCCCTTATTTAGTTACAAGCCATATCAACTTCCACGACTGTCGGATGTCTAGACAAGCAAGAGCGAATAGGGATTATCTAAAATAAAAAGCAAGCAGGTTTGATGACGTATTTCTGGATAAGTATCTAGTCTACTCGGCGCTTCCTAAGTTGAGGCTAATATGGGACGCCTTACCTCGAAACCGAAAGCACGTACCCTACAACATGGCAACGTGTGCCTGCTATGTAGCCCGCCGCTCTGAATATGCATATTACGATTAATTGATTTTTAACAGCCAATCAAACCGGCTCTCCTATCTAGATGGCAACCTCCGACACAATCGAGGCGAACTCATGTCTATTCAGTGCCTTGAGCAGCAACGATGCTAGGTACCCCGTTGCCCCCAACCCTGGATTCAGCTGCCGGATAATCGTTGAGCCACATGCGTATGACGAGTATGACCCGCCGAGAGTCGCGCGAGCTAGATACTTGTTATAAGAATCATAAGAATATGAAAACATAGCTATAAACGCATTCTCCAGCTTTGTAGCAGCAGCGATTTCACAAAGACATTCGCCCATTCTCCCGCAGAGTAACGGCCATTTCTAGGGATCGACAGACACTCTCCGAACATTTGCACGTCACCGTTGGGAGGGAATCATAGGTGGTATGCCTCGCGATTATCTAGGGGAGACAAATGATATCTGTTGAGTATACCTTAGCGAGCCGGCAATGAAGTTGGATTTAAGAGAGGTCTTGGCCTCACCAAGCCGAATTGAGCTCCACGGCATCGTTACCTTATTTCTCACCTATTTCCTTTTTGGAACATCACGATTGGAAGGCCGGCCGCTTAATCCCTTTGAACTCATATTCATACCTCTTTGCGTCATCAATCGAGGTACGGGTTGGCTAGCAGCAATCAATATAGCATGCTTAGACCTACAAACCCAAATATTGTTGATGCTTTATGGGCGTTCCCCAATACCGTAGGTACGGATACAGTACCTATGAGCTAACCTGGGGCTGTGGAACATTGTCAGTTAAGAGGTGCTGATTTGGGTTAAGTGCCTTCCACCCCGAACCGGAGTGCCGAGGTACCCCATTCGATCTGATAAACAGAGCTACTAGAGGGCCCCACACCTAGTAGACCCTCTTCGCTGGCGCTTAGAGGGTGTTAAAACTATAATACAGGTTAAAACTTTAAAATAGGTAAAAGTAGCCCTACTAAAGATTTTTTATATAAAATTAACTTTTTAATATTAAAATATGTTTTTTTATAATATAATTATTTAATTATTTTAAATATAATAGTTTTATAATAAAATTAATTAATATAAAAAGTAATTTTAAAGCTTTTAAAGCTATTAAATAAGCTTTAAAATATTAAAATTTTAATTTATATTATTTTTTTTAACTTATATATTTAAATTATTATTTTATAAAAGTTTTATTAATATAAAATATTATTAATTATTTTAATTTATTATATATTTTAGTTAATAAAAAAATAAAAGCTTTAATAAAAAATAAACTTAATTTTAAATTAATTAAATAGTTTAAAAAGTTATATTGTTTTATTAATTTTAAAAATAAAGTTTTAATTTTATATATTTATATAATAAATAAAAAAAAGTTTTTAATTATTAAAATTTTTATTTATTTAATAATAAATAATTTATAAGTTTATTAAATATTTTTTATTAATTTAATAAATAATAATATAATAATAAAG
>MU392773.1:0-60920 GCA_022578505.1 Nemania abortiva | reverse complement strand
ATTATATATAGTAATAAAATTTAAAATATATATATAAATATAAATATATATAATTTTTTTTTATATAAAAAATTTTATTAAACTTAATATTTTAAAGCTAATTATTATATTAATTTTTTATTTTTTTAAAAAAAAATATATTAATTTTAATATTTTTTAATAAATTATTTATTATATAAAATAATTATTTTAGTTTGTTTTAAATTAAAATTTTTTAATTTATATTATATATTTTATAAATTTTAATTAATTTTTTTATAATTATATATAGTTAATTTTTTTATTTATAAATTATATAATTATTTTAAAGCTATATAAATTTTATAATTTTTATATAAAATATTAAACTATAAATTATATATATAATAATAGTTATTTTGGTGGGTAGGTAAGTTTTGGTCCTTGTTTTTGCTAAGGGGTTTGGCTCTTTAGGTTTGTAGTTGCGTTTGCAGGCGTTAAATTTCTGGACTTTTGTCCAGAATTAATATTATTGTGTGATTAGTAGAAACACTTGTATAGAACTAGTTATATAAGAGGAAAAGGTTAGTAGAGCTTCGGGCTTATTAAATAAAAAAAAAAAAAAAAAAACAAAAAAAAAAAAACAAATAAATATATATAATAATAAAGTTTTAATTATTAAATATATTAAAAAGTTTTATAATATTTAATTTATTAATAAAATAAACTTATTATTAAAATTAATATATTATATTTTATATAAAAAATAATTATATTTTATATAAAATAGCTATTTATTTAATTAATTAAATTTATATAAAAGCTTTATTATTATAATTTAATTTATTAATTTTATTTATTTAATTTTTATATATAATATAAAGCTAAATAATTATTTTATTAATAAAACTATTATTTATTATTAAAACTTTTATATAATATAGCAGTTTTATTTATTTTAATAAAAAAGCTTTAAATATTAATAAAAAAAGCAGTTTTAATATTTATATTAATTTAAATAAATAATAATTATATATTAATAATAATAATTATATAAAAAAATTATTTTAATATATTAAATATAATATATATAGTTAGTTTAATATTTATTTTTTATTTGTTTTTTTTGTTTTTTTTTTTTTTTTTTTATTTAGTAAGCTTAAAGCCTTACTAACCTTTTCCTTTTATATAACTAGTTCTATATAAGTGTTTTTACTAATTATATAATAATATTTATTAATTTTAAACGAAAGTTTAGAAATTTAACATATATAACCGCAAACCTAAAGAGCTAAACCTTTTAGCAAAAACAAAAACCAAGACCTACCTACCCACTAAAATAACCACTAACTATTAGGACCGCAATTAGTTTAATATAAATTTAAATAATTATATATAAATAAATATTAATAGATTAAATTAAAGTAAAAACTAGTAAAAAAATAAAAGTTAAAAAGGAAGCTCTTTTTACAAGGACTATTGCAGGGTTTTTAAATTCTAGGTCTTTTTAGCTATATAAGCCTTGCGATCTAAGTTTTGCTAGCTTTAATAAAAGTTTATTTTATATATATAAATTGTACAGCAAGTATTTAACCTTTAGTTTTAGTTTGTTTATATAGCAATTAGCTTATTTATATAACAAGTTTATAAAGCTTATTTTGCAGTTTTAATAATTAGTAGTTATTTTAATAAATAAGCATTAAATTTTTAAACTTTTATTTAAAATTAATAAATATTATTATATAATTAATAAATATTATTATATAATTAATAAAAATATTTATATAAAACTAGTTATATAAAAGGAAAGGGTTAATAGGGCTTTAGGCTTACTAAATAAAAAAAAAAAAAAAAAAAAAAAAAAAAAAAAAAAAAAAAAAAACAAATAAATAAATATTAATATAAATATAAATTTAATATATATTAAAACTTTATTATATAAATAATAGCTATAGCTATATAAACTTTAATATTTATTTTTTAAAGCTTTATATAGCTATTAAAATATTATATAAAATTTTATTTTAATATAACAAATTTTTTATATTAATAAATTATTAATATTTAGCTATGCTACTATATTTGTTTTAGCTATTATTTTTAATAATATTAATATAGCTAGTTTTATTTAACTATAATTTTAATATATATTTATATAAATTTATATAAATAGTTTTTTTTAAAGCTTTATATAATAAAGCTTATTTTTAAATATTAATATAACTATTATATAGCTTATTTTATAGCTTATATATATTTTTTATTATTTTTATATTATTGCTTTATATTATAACAAAAATAAATATTTTAAATTATATAAAAACTTATAAACTAACTAGCTTTTACAAAATTAGTTTAAATAAAAATATTTTTTTAGCTTTATATAAAAAATAAAAACTAAATATGTTTAATTGTTTTATTAAAAAATTAGCTTATATAGTTAGCTATAATATTTTAAAACTAAATTTAACATTTTAACATATATTAATTATAATAGTACTTTTAGCTAATAAAAAATTATAAAATATTTAAAACTAAAGTTTTTTTTTTATATAAATTAACAATTTTATTATAAAATTTATTAATATTAAACTATAAGCAAAATATTTTAAATAAAATATTATAAAATTATAAAAGCAAGTATAATTAACCCTTTTTTATATAATTAACCCTTTTTTATATAATTAACCCTTTTTTATATAATTAACCCTTTTTTATATAATTAACCCTTTTTTATATAATTAACCCCTTTTCGCAAAGTGGGGTAAATATATCAATTTTGGTTTTGTTAGTATTAGTATACCTGGCCCACCGTCGACTTCCGGTAGCCTAGGCGGAGGCGAGGCATGCCGCTGCTAAGCCCCTGTTGTTACATCAACGGGCTAACGACAATGCCGACCTTGGCGAATACGTAAGCAGTAGATACGCCAGGATGACGACTGAACTGTGCGGCTTCTAGTAGGCTGAGGGCTCCGAGACAGGGCTGTAAGTATTCCGGCGGCCAAATATGGACTCATGTCCCGCATGGCCATTTTCGTTTCATATACCTATACCTCATCTCATATATACTGACTTGACAAGAGTTTGTGAATAAGAGGGCTTTACTGCGACCGGGACGACACAACAGGGCACGGTATTAAAAATTAGGTATAATGTTGGATAATAACATATTTCTAGGTCGCTTCAATCATTCAAGTATCAAAAGTCATCGGACGTCGATGGAACGAGCGCCACTCTCTTGAATTCTTTGTCGGACTGTCCGGGGCTTGCAGCCTGTGCTGATTAGTGAAACACCACCGGGAAGCAATGTATGTAATTTATCACCGAGCAGGATCCACACGCGCGTCGCGCCTATACTACCACACGTGACGATCTTCACCACAACATCGAGCTATCAGAAGGGGGCTCAGCTATTAATGGCTATTGAAGCTGTTTAAACCAGTAAAAATCTAGGCATTTGAGCTGCTAAGCTCTATAGATTTGAATAAAACTGCCCACCCATACGCGCTTTGTCCGTTAGCAACTGATAAACTCCAATGCGCGGGAAATGTCTAAATTATGCCGAACTTCATGACAAGCAATACTAGTTCTCGCTCTCGCTCTCGCTCTCGGTCTGTAGGCTGGTGGATCACAGAACCATGCGCTAACCCGTCAGGTAAGGTAGGAGGCAATTCGTAGGGGAGACCTACAGCTGGCTGGCTCGGCGTAGGTGTGTTGTGTCATGTGTGGTTAAATAGAGGGGACCGTCCTGGTAGTTATTGCGAACTCAATGGGATGTCCAGCTTTGATTGACTGCTCCCTTTCGCCGGTAACACACGCAAGATCCATGGCCCTGCTTACGTTTGTGCTGTTGTCGCTTGCTGCATCGACGCGCGCTCTGCCGTCATGCAGCACGCCAAATCAAACCGCACCATCCTACCCTTCGTCGACACTCGCTTTTTCGACACCGCCTTATAGTATTGCTGATGGCGCAAATCTCACGGAATTCCGAATCAATATTCCTGACCAGGCCGTCGAGGATTTGACCACATATGTAAAATTGTTCAAGGCCCCCAAAGCAACCTATGAGAACTCTTTGGATTGGACCTTTGGCGTAACCATGGACTGGCTTGTCGATGGGGTTGACTATTGGCTGAATAATTTTGATTGGTATGGTTTCCCGATAGCTCTGCAATGTCTCATTTCTGGTCCACAATGGCTTATTTTAGTAGGCGCAAGGAAGAGGAGAAGCTCAACAGCATCCCTCAATTCAAGCTAGCCTTCAATGACGACGATGGGGAAAGCTACTCGGTTCACTTTGCTGCACTCTTTTCGGGTAAAAAGGATGCTATTCCTATTATCCTATCCCATGGATGGCCCGGTATTGACCCCAAACCAACGCTCCTGACGCTGCATCCTTCATGTCACAGCACAACCACGGAGCAGTTATGCTGACTACCAGAAACACTGACATGGGCCTCTTAAATTTATAGACTTGTACATGATATATATGCCAATTCTACAAAAGGTGCAACAGCAATACGCGGAGTCGCCTGACCAGCTACCTTATCACCTCATCGTGCCATCCCTCATCGGCACAGGATTCTCGTCGGCCCCTCCCGTGTCAAAACCATTCTACACCCCGGACACCGCACGCATTTGGAATAAGCTGATGGTAAACCTTGGTTTTGGCGAGAAGGGCTATATTGCCCAAGGCAATGATGTCGGCACAATGATTTCAGAGTACATGCTTGCATCGTATGATGAGTGCAAAGGTAAGTCTGTTACTCGACCTCTGGGACATGGTAGTTGATGAAAATCATGTAGCATCCCACATCACCCTCTGGTGGGGCCATCCGGCATACAATGCAACCACAGAGCCTCCAGCCAACGCTCTGGAGGCACATGCACTAGGGCGTATAGCAGAGATCAACAAATGGGGCAACGCGAACGTCCTGTTGCACGCGGATAGGTCAAGTACAGCTGGCCTTACGATTGGGACCAGCCCAATTTCAATGCTTACGTGGTCAGACCCCCCCCTCTCAACCTTGTGACCGCTGTCCCTCCATCCTAATTCTTTTGCAGGATCGGCGAGAGAATGGTTTTATGGTCGGATCCAGGTGCACCACTGTCATACGACGTTATTATCCCAACCGTCGCAGTCTATTGGTTCACTCAGACCTACCCAACGTCATACTGGTGTTACGCACAGTTCAGAACGACGGTACTGTTGACATATTTCGCCGCATTTTTCCCTTCCAGATCTTTGTTTTACAGTCCAGCGTGTTACATGATGTCATCCAGATTATCGACATGGGCACTGTACTTACTACTCACAGACCGCTAACAGTAACGACACGCTGCCTGCATTTCCAGCTCAGTCTCATAAGCCCGAGGGATTCTCATGGTTCCCGAACGAAGTTGGCGACGTGCCGAAGTCATACTTTGAGGATCATAGCGACATATATACTTACTTCTACCAGCATGATGTGGTAAGTTCGCGTGACGAACAAATTCATTAAAATGCTGACCTGTTATTTCGATAGGGTGGTCACTTCAGCTCGACAGAACAACCTGACCTTCTTTGGGCCGATATTGAGGACTTTGTATCCAAAGTCTGGCAAGGTTAAATACAAGATAGCGGCTTTTCTTGTAACTAATAGAGAGCATCAAGATCATAATTTTAGTGAGCATATAGATACTGTCTAGCATTGCGTTCCACTCTAGAAATGTTGTATACTTTTAAAATCGACCTAAAGACATGGATTTATGAAGAGGCTAGTAAGGACTGACAGTGAGCTGGCATGCGGAACCCATGGACGTGACAACGCCCGGGAAGGCAGATGCCGACAGTTGAACTATACATTCAAAAATTAGGCTTCTACATGTGTATCTGAAGTCTCGGGCATGAGAGACCCCCCGAGCACTCCGATCGGGATTCATCAAGAGTGCCCACATCTGCCACCTTTTCTCAATCCAGCGACTACAAGACCACTGTACAGTACGTTATCTGAACGCTGGATAATAACCAGATATATTCTAACAAAGTACTACACTGCAGCACTGTAATGACTTGTGCTCTGTAATTGTAGACAGATCGCCCCCGTCCTGGAACTACTGCTTTTCGATATCATTACATCAGGATTATGCAATCACCAACTTTAGCACCTTTGAGCCCATCTTATTCGATCTTCTCATAATCAAATACTCAATTTGGATCCACTTCAATAGCTTCGATGGTTAAGACTACTGTTGCTTCTCAAGATTCTATTGTTCACTGTGGAGAAGGGCTATGGTGAATAAAGATAGACCTCTTACATAGGGTGATGCTACGCACTCATATTTAAGCCAGATTTAAGTAGCCAAAAGCCAAGAAGGGCTACTGCTCAGAGAGACCCCAACCTTCCACATATTCATCCTTCCATTCGCCGGAGAAAACAGCCTAACCCTCATATAATGGACTCGACGCGGGAAGCTCTCCGAACTTTCTGCTTTGAGCGTCAGGCACCGTGACATGGAGGTAGCCTTTTGTGGGGAATACGAGGTGAAAAGAGGCGTAGTAGGTGAAATTGGTCTCCGGCGAGATCCAAGATGCTCCGGCTCTGATGTCCGGATCGACCTCGAAGATCTCTGTTGCCCCGTCTGGATATACAGCTGTGCCGAAGGACTGGCGTCGGCCATTGACCGGCTTGGTGTTCCAGACCGCTATGTTTATGTTGTTGGTCAGTTGGATAGGAAACCAGAACCAATCATCATAAGCAGTACCTGGACCCCACTGGCGGTCATACCAAGCCGTCGAACGTGAAGGGTCGACTGTATGATCAGTCCCATTTAGCGTTACTGTGCCTGTGGTGATGCTAGTTGTAGCGGCCCATTGCGAGGTACTCCCATCCCCCAAGCGAAAGTGCCACTACCTCCGTCAAACAGCACTGGGCCAACAGGCTGAAGGGTCAAGTTGAATTTAATATTCCCTTGATCAACCGAGGAAATTATGGAACTAAAATTGTCCGCGGCGGTTGAGTACCATCGATGGAACCCGCCAGACTCGATGTCCAGACTGCTATGACTAGATGTAGCCGGGACGCCTAGCTTCTCAAATGCTTGATAGTACCCGGAATCGATTTCATAAACAGAGCACCCAAGACAGTCTTGTTCAATCCTAGTGCCTGTGGTTGTATACCTAGTACCAACCCAACCTCCATTGATGATCCTGTCGCAGCTAATGGATATCCGAAAAGAAAAGGATAGCCTATATATCTGGCCCATTCCATAGCTCTTATAGTAGCTCTTAATGAAGGGGGCCCGACTATGGCCTTCCTGGGCACCGAGAAGAGTAATAAAAGGTATCTCATTGCTATAGTAGGGCAGCATAGTGTATCCCTGATTGTTGTGTTTCACATAACAATGTGAGCAATATAAGTTGAAGCCTTTATGCAAAGGTTAAAATATCTATCTAGTTATATCTAACGCACAATCTTATTAAGTTCATCAGCATCGCTCTTCTCCCAGGGATGTAACTTCTCAACTTGGCTGATCAAAAACTCGTGTTGGGCGCTCCTAGGCTTGATTGTAGCCTGGAAAGGATCGACACGGCTGATAATACCGGATGAGAAGCTCACAGGCGGGTCGATTTCACGACCCTTCTCGTCTACGCCTTTGCTTATTTCAAAGACGGCCAGAGACCGGGCGACGGTGAGCCACACGGACGTGATAGCAAGATACCTGCCGGGACAAATACGACGTCCGTAACCGAAAGTAAAGTCCATCGGATCAGGCGCGGGATTTGCGCCGAGATATCGATTTGGGTCAAATTTCATGGGATCGGGGTAGACGGCCGGGTCATGTGTGAACCACCTATTGATATGGTTAGAAGCTTTTAAGTAGGTTCCTTTGGTTAACTCCTCACCATGTGGCGGGCATTATTATGGCTCCCTTCGGGATATAGTATCCGTTCACGACGTCTTCAGCAGTGCTCGCATGAGGGACACCCATAGGTGCTACTGGGTGCCAACGTGCGGCCTCTGTTGCCACGGCGGTGACATAAGGGAGTCTTTCCCTGTCGTTGTACGTGGGGAGCCGACCAGTTCCAATAACCCGGTCAATCTCCTCTCGAGCTTTAAGCTGGATTTCTGGGGATATTGTCATGGCTAGGAAAAACGCCATTATTGTGCTCACGGTCTAGTTCCCAAGTTAATTCAACTACTACCCGAATCTCGCTTCATCAGGCGGGCCACTTACGGTATCAGCGCCGCCGCCGTATAGGGATATCTGCCATAATCAGTATTACGCGAAGGGTTTAAATCTCCATGAAACACTCACAGCAACCCACTTAAGGGCGAAGTCATCGTCTGAGGATATATCATCTCCTTTCTCCTGGTAGAACTCCGTGACGAAACATTTTCTCTGATCACCCCTGGCCATTTGCTGTTTCGCCCAAAGAAGTGGTCTCTCCGCCGTTTCCGCTAATGTGTCCCGCCACTGACGGCCAATCTTCTTCCATCCAGTACCTGGCATCCATTCTGGGACGTATTTTACTATGCCTATTATTTAGCTTCTGCACCCTCAGAAGGCCATATGGGGAGCGACTTACAAGGGGGGATGATATCTACATACCAGGCCCCTGGGACTGTAGAGAGAGCAAACTGCTCGATGGCTTCGTCGATAAGCTTTATCAGTGGGTCGGGCTTATGGGGTTCTACCGTATATCCGTATACCATTTTAAGAATGATCGCACCGGCCTCACTATCCCCTATTAGTTCGTTATGGACAATAACCGAGAACCATGTTTTCCATACGTCCTTATGTGATTGAGGAATAGCTCTGGTCTTTTTAGAACCCGAAAGAGGAATCGGTCGACCTCTACTTCTTGTAAAGGTAGATATGGTGCAACAGTCGACGGCGTACCCAACATATTATGGGAAAGCTTTCGCTGATAACGATGCATTTTACCGGGACGTATCAAAGCCAAAGAGTTGGTCCAGCCGATACTTGAAGTACTTTAGCTGGCTTCTACGCCGTATAAGTTCCATTTAGCAAGATGTGCTCACAGTTTTGCAAATTCGAAGTCCGCTCGCGCTGAATATATCGAAGATCTTTTCTCTAAAAGCTCAGAAGCAAGCTCTGGAGAATGTACTATTATGATGGTAGTGCCTAGTGATGTAACAGAGCTAATAGGCCCTACCGTTAGAGACAACGTTAGCATATCTTCAATGTTGATTGCTGCAATTAATGGATTACAGACCATAGAGATCCTTATGCTTTAACCAGTGCTCCCATTCTCGTTGCCCCCTCGCAGGAAGATCCCTGATATTTCCTAGGAGAGGTACTAAATATTTTCAGAGTTAGCATTTAAAATTATAGATTTTGTTAGTTCAAATAAGTACATTGAGCTACGGATCCGGTGCAAGCCGAAACCTCTGTACCAAGAAAGGAATTATGTCAAGAATGACTTCAAGAACCACTTACAGCCCTTAGGCCCAGGAGGTAGCGGACCCCTTTTCTTCTCGAAGAGATCAAAAATAAGTTTCACAACAATGACCAAAGATGTGGCTACTAGAATGCCTCTAACGAGCACGCCTAGGTAAGCCATGATGAACAAATGCGGTCTGGGATTCAAGATGACCCGTGGGCACACTGCAAAACGAGATTTTCTTGTAGCTATCTATTGATCTTAGGATGACTATAATATTGGTTGAATATAGCGCAGAGTGTTACGAGTCGTTTTTTTCTTGTCGATCCATGGCCGGCTGCTGAGGGTTATCGGGCCACACCTTCCTCTGGGTATCGAGGCATTGGCTATTGATATTAAAAACTTCCTCTTTTAGGTGTTATCTACGCATACTGCGAGCTAATCCCTGCTTTTAAATTGGTTCATTGGGTATGTAAACTGCCAACAGTGCCCACACTGGCTCGAATGGACGTTTGATCTCGGCTAGCTCGAGTAACGGGGAAGCTAATTTATTCGAAGGTGGAATAATACTATTACGTATTGCCAAAAGAACAACCGTTAACGCACTGATACCGATCGAGTAGGTTCCACAGCATATAAGCACAATATCCACGCTTGCACTTATCTTGCAGTTGTTATAGGTATGTACTGCACTAGTTAACCTCCAGCGTCCAAATTTCCTTCCTTTCTCTTTTTTTTAATGTGCTCCTACCGGGCGTGACCTTGAGAAGAGCCTTTTGGCAAACAGTGGTGCGGATCAGGATCAAACACTTATCTAAAAAGCAATGACAAGGCCAAACTTCCTGATCGGAGGATATACAGTATCTACGATTCAAGTCAACTAGTATTTATAGGACAAGGAGATCTCTTTCTTTCCCTTCTTAGCGTTGTAGAGTGCGGGGTACCAAGGATTGCTAACGAAGTTGGTGTTAGTGGATTGTTATTCCCGGAACGGCTTTTATTTGGGCCTTAGGCATAGCAAATGTGACGACTGAAGACGTGAATTGGAGGCATGCTTAAGTGCTTACTGTTTTAATCCAGTAAATGAGTTCGTCAGTGATGTAGGTATATGTTAAGGAAAGGTCCACAGGCCCAAGTTGGCTATACGGAAAGAGGCTTTGTTCGTTATGCTTTTATGCATTGTAAGCTTTGGGTTGTAGTTGCGCTGGCAACAAAAACGCTTAGTGGCCGTTTATATATAGGAATCATACGATCGATACGACGAACTTTTCGTTGAACTCAACTCTGACCAAGTATTCGGTAGTATATACGCCCGATAACTAGGCCTTAGATCCTCAGCACCCCGCATAGGGCTACTCTGCTACGACTACCAGAGTATAGCGGCACTATCTCCCGGAGCTATGATCTGCCAGGTTTATACCGTATACTTCGATTGTCTAGACCTAATAGAAGCTAGGGTGCCAAGCTATCGCGTTGACAAGTGCTGATATATGCAATTCGGTCACCCACTTTAGGGAGGTCCTGTGGGTATGCTAGCTTGGAAGCTGTATACCTCACACGAGCGAATGGACGTCTATTTCTAGCGCCCGTTCCCCTGAGTTCGATATAATGATATTTTGATTCAATATACATTGGATCTTTAGCAAACTCCTCTAGAATATATGGAGGCGTTTTCGTGAGGTGTGTAATATCCAAATTCCCAGGACATGGGTTAGATACCATACAAGCTCCTTGATTTACTGTGGCTGTCTGTCCCTGTAGACGTGGTGGGTTAGACTAGATGTGGGCCAACCTAATCGATGCCCATGCTTGATTCCCTGCATGAGGTCCCTCTCAAGACAAGGGGTAGGCTGGGGAGAGAAGAAGCTGAATGGCTACGACAGTGCATCGGAAGCACTCCAATGCACTAAAGTATTATAAATGTCAGCATAGCGAATTACCTAAACACGCCTAGTTAGCTGATATACTTATTCAAACGGGACGATAGCACACATACAGCACTACACTCTCAAGGCCGGAACAAGTTCACTTCTAGAGCTTTAACTAGGGGCGAAAATGGTCGTATTCTTAGGAGGTGATCTGAAGGACTAGTCTACTGGCTAACCAGAGAAGAAGAAAACTATGTAGAATCTAAAATACAGCTAACTAATCAATAAAATCAACGAAAAAACAGACAGCTTACCCATGTGGCTTGGCAGCCCACTCTGTCTCAGTGTTCTCATATCGATATGCCTTACACTGCGTATGCCAAAAAATCCCTACATGCATTAGTACTTATGACACCTGCACGAACCTCGATATTCCCGCCGCCGTCGCTGCCAACTGGCCGATTCGCTGACCGCTGGTCATTTCGAAGACGGAAACATCAGAGCCAATTTCCTTGGTTATCCAAGTCCGCAGCTCCACCGCCACGAGCGAGTCTACGCCGTACGCATGCATAGGTCGCGCCGGATCGAGACCCGCAATGTCGACGCTGAGCACCTTCGTCAGCTTCTCCAACAAAGCTTCGAGCACGATCTGCTCGGCCTCTTGCGGTGATTTGGCAGCCGAGAGAAGCGCAGCAGTGGACCCCTTGCCGGATCCCTTCTTTGCGAGCGCGCCATCGCCGCCACTGTTATGCACGACCATGTGATTAAACCTTGGTTCGTGCTGCCAAGCCGGCTGGAGCGCGCCTTCGGCCGCTGAATACCTGGGAAGCCAGAGCCTGGGGACGACCACTGCACGCTCCGCGCTCGGCCTCTCATCCTCACCCAGAGGGCGGCAATGGTAGTCTATCACAGCGATGAGCTCTTCGGTGGTCATATGCGACCAGCCAATTGAGAAGAAGTATTCCATCAGAGCTGGCTTTGTGGCGACCATGCCAGCGTCGCTCATCATAGGCACGTCCAATGCGACGACATTATGGCCCTGGGATGAAAGCTGTCTAGCTAAGGCGCCTTGGTACGAGTTTCCGGCGGCGCTGTTTGAAATGAAGAATCAGTACTTGTTGTGCTACGTAGTCGTACTAGTGGGAAGATAAGAGACTTGAGAACACGTACTAGTTGGCCTGTCCGGGGTTACCAATCGTTGTAGCCATTGAGGACAGCATAACGAAGAAGTCTAAGCTGTGATCGGGATTCTTGGAACTGAGGGTCTCCCACAGGTTTCGAGTTCCGAAGACTTTGACTTTGAGCGCTCGGTGCCATTGATCGATTGTCATGTCGCTGAACTTGTTGTCCTAGATGATATCTAACATTAGCAACGGCACTCTAGTGACTCTAGTGTTTCAAGAAGACAAGGCTTACGTTGAGAATCATGGAGGCTTGGATACATCCCCGAACCGGTGGCATTGCGGAAAGGCAAGAAGAAACTGCTTTTTCTAGGGCATCCTTATCAGTAATATCGCAAGCTGGAGCGGCAATATTTACGCCTTCTCGTTGTAGGTCCGCGACAAGCGTTTTCGCTGATTTGTCTACTGCCCCTGATCTCGAGGTCACAATCAGATTCCGTACCCCTAGATCTACCATCCACCGAATGATCTTCTGTCCCAATCCGCCGAAGCCACCAGAAACAACATACGTTGCATCTGGTGAGAACTTGGCGAGCGGGCGAGGTCGCTGGAGCACTGGAACGATGTCGTTTTCGTGGGGCTCGATGACTAGCTTTCCAATGTGCTTGCCTGACTGCATGTGTCGCAGGGCATCTTGGATTTTAGAAATTGGGTACGTTGTGATAGGCGTTGGCCTTTCAAAGCTTAGGACACTATCAACCGCTCGCTGGAACAGGTCCTCTAGCCGTCCCATATCGTTTTGCTGCATGTAATTCAACTCAATGGCTTCGAATCTCACGCCGCGGGCAAAAGTTCCCATTGATATACGGGACCGTGATTCGATATCTGACAAGCCAATCTCAGCGAATCGCCCGAATGGCGCTACGCATTCCCAGGAGGCCCGAAGCATTTCGCCAGCGAGACTGTTGATGACGATGTCAACACCGCGCCCGTTAGTCATTCGCATAAGACCAGCCTTGAAAGTTAAGTCTCGACTAGAGAAAATGTGATCGCGCGGCAGTCCATATATCTTTTCAAGAAAGTCGCGCTTCTCCAGGCTTCCGACAGTAGCGAATACCTCGGCGCCCTCTCGCTGGGCTAGCTGGATGACGGCTTGACCAACACCACCAGCTGCTGCATGGACCAATACAGTGGTTTTTTGACCTCTACTTGTACGCTTCCCTAGGTCTCCGATATCATAGAGACAGGCGTATGCGGTCGTGTATACAATCGGTATTATTGCCGCATCCGCAAAGGACAGATTCTCGGGTATGTGTGCAATCGTACCCTCCAAGCCCCTGACGTGAGTAGAGAAAGCGCCCTTGAAGGCGAATCCGAAGACTCTATCGCCTTTCTTAAATCGCGTTACCCCCGATCCTACTCTCGTGACAATACCCGCAGCTTCAAGACCGACTGGCGTTTCGTTGATCTTGCCAAGCATCACCGCCAGGTCTTTGAAATTGACAGCGGTCGCCTTAGTCTGGAATTCAACTTCGTTATCTGCCATCGGAGCTGCGTGCAAGGGGTCGTCATCAAAGCAAAGAGAGTCCAACAGTCCGATCTCTCGAACTTTGAGACTCAGGGAACGACTGGGGTCCGCACCAAAAGCAGCATCGGCCACGTCGTTAGCCAAGGTTTGCTTCTTGACATGTTTGGTAACGGCGGTCGACTCAACAAGACGTGGTATCGTGACTACGCCGTCAAGAACTTTATATGACGTCTCAGTCGGCCCCTCACTCTCCGCCACGACGGTATCAATCTCCAGGATCTTATCTGCGATTACGTCGGCCTGCTCCTGCTCCTGGAAAGTCAGGATGACGAAGTCGAGCTCGGGTCTTTCTAGACGAATGCATGTAGCAAAGCCGGTAATGAGGTCGGTGTCTGGTGACTCATCCTTGTTCACCCAGATCAACCGCTTGCTATTCACCATGCTCTTCAGTGTCGCCAAGACGTCCTCCGTAACGGACGTGAGCACACCTGTTTCCAATTCCGGCAGTACAATACACATGCTGTTGCCGAGACTTTCCTGGCTCGCGGCTGACGCAAACTGCTTGTATTGGGATAATGTGCCGTATCTCACGCCATGGCCTCTAGCTAGCAATGCAGATGATAGCTTCTCAGCTATTTGCTTTTGCAGTTCTGAGGCACTGTCCGCGATGATATAATAGCTGTCAGAAGCCGAGGGTACTAGGACAGTGCTGCTGTCCCGCGACGGGGCGCTTGAAACCATTACTGATAGCGCTTGGTCAAGGAATACCCTATCGAGTCCCGTGAATCCGCAGTTAGACAATTGTTTGCCCCAGACGTCGCTTGATTCCGTGCCTTCTGCTGTTGCTATGATGAGTTTACCACCAGGCTTCAGTAAGCTGAGGACGTTAGAGAGCATCTTATCGCTGTTTACAGTAAGAGCATGACTAGCTACTGCGACAACTGCATCGTATGCTCTTACCTCAAAGCCCTGCTGAACGAGGTCCTCTCCCAGATCGAGGGACTTCACGCTTATGCGGCTGTCTAGTAACGACTTCTGCTCTTTGAGGGAAGTTAGGGGAGAGGCTTCAGTCACATGATACTCGAAATATCGCTGGCCTAGTATTGACAGTATGTCATTAGTGCCAACGCCGATTTCCAGGATCTTCATCGATGGGTTCTTATGTGCGAGGGCATCCAGATATCGCAGCAACCCCCCTTTTGTTCCGAAGACCTTGCTTGCCTCCTCGAGACTGAGGAGTTCGGGGTCCGGCTTCCAGTCGATGTTCCATGATCGATGTTTTGGATCGTCGTCTAAGCTGAGCGAGTCATCCTCGGCGTCCAACTGAGTGGCGATCAACCCCGTCAACAAGATCATGGGTTGTTTAGTGTTAGCATCGATGGCAGTGCAGTTTGACTTGTACTCTTTGCGTCCGTGGATGTTAGTCTCAGCCGTAGCTAAGTACCCAGTATCTGAGTGTTCGGTTCCGGACACCCACAACTCGTCAAGGAACGTAGGAATGACTGCATTCTTTACTTGCTTCTCGGGATCGGAAATGATGGGTGACAGGCAGACTTGAAGCGCCGCATCTAGTGTCGTGGGATGGATGAGATGCGGCTGCACATACTCGTAGGGCATGAGTTTCTTTAGAAGAGGGACGGTCGAGCGAATCCTGGCGAAAGCCTGGCCGGATTGGTGGTCGACGAATGGGTCTGACACGGTCTGGAAGAGCTTGCCAAATACAAGCCCGACGCTCTTCCACGCGTCATACATATCTTCTGCTGCGACCTTAGTAGTGCAGTTCTTTTGAGCCTCCTCGATGCTATTGATAGAGCTTGTCCGAAGGAGTTCCTCTTCTAGGCCACCATCCACGATCGTCTCAGGCTCGTCGTATTCAATCAACACCTGTCCTCGGCAATTCTCTCGCCATTCATCATCATCTTGGGCAGTGCACACCTGAAACTCGAGCCATGCCGAGGCCGTGGACTCTATCGCAGCCTGCTTGACAGGGCGGATATATAGATGCGATTCAACACCCATGGCATCGTCAGGAACGACAAGCGCCGCCTTGAAAGACACCTCGCTGAATCGAAATCCCTTGATTGTCTTGTCGGGGTTCGAACGCTCGGCCAATTGTCGGCAGCCTTCAATCGCCATAACGAGCATTCCGGCAGCAGGGTATAGAAGCGCCCCCGAGACCATATGTTGCTCAGTCCACGGGTTCTCAGAAACTCGGATCCAGTTTCTCCATACCGCGTCGTGCTTCCCATCCCAGTCGTTGACCGGTGCTCCAAGCAACTCATGGCGCGGGAATGGGCGATTACGAAAGTTCCTGCTGAGCCTGCTTTCACACCAATATTCCTTACTATGGTTAAAGGGGTATCGAGGGAGGCCAATCACCAATGATGGCTTGTACCCGTCAACGTAGTTGACCTTTGTCAAATCGACGGAAATACCACGAGTGAATAAAGAACCCGCTCCCTGCAGGGCGGTTTGCATATCTGATTCGCCGCGACGAAGAATGTTGTGATACGTTAGAGCACTGTTACCCCTGACCTCGTCGACGATGCTCCGTACCGGGCCACTGAGTGCAGCGTGAGGCCCGACCTCTAGGACGTCCGTGACCCATTCGGTTTGGCCGTCTTCAGACATGGCTTGAAGTAGAACTGTCACAGACTCGTGGAATCGTACCGGGGAGACCATATTTGTAGTCCAGTATGTTGCACTTTGCAGCCTAGACGGGTCGATGAGTGTTCCATACGTCGATGAAAAGAACTGCGGCCTGGGATAGGGGCTCGTCCAAGGGGCTGATTGAATCTCCCCTAAGGACTTGGTGTACTCTTCAGCCATAGGTTCCATGTATCGCGAATGATATGCCAACTCAACAGCTAACTTTCGTGCAAAGATCTGGTCGTCTTTCACCATTTCGATTAATGCCTCGATCTGTGCGGCGTCTCCGCTGATGGTTTGGCTATTTTTACTGTTCATACAAGCAACTGTGAGCTTAGGAACGCCTGGAAATCCCATCTCGTTCACTCTGTTAATGGTATCTCTAGCTTTTTCAAGGTCGAGTCCCACGGCGGCCATTGTAGTTTTTGGCCCTGTAGCGGAGCGAGCAAGCTTGGCAGACATTTTTCCTATCAGAGGAACGTCAGGTCAGTATAGTTAGATATAGCGATCAAGAATAGAGAATCTACTAACCGCGCCAGTATGCAATCTTAAGGGCAGACTCTCGAGTAATAGCCCCTACTGCATAGCCCGCCGCAATTTCACCCGAAGAATGGCCCGTAACAGCTCGTGGGGTTACTCCCCAGGAGTTAATCAGGTCCACAAGAGCAACCTGCAGGACTGTGCACAATGGCTGCGAGAATTCAGCTTCATTTATTCGAGATTCTTTCGAAGTTTTTGAGAGCTCGTCTGTCCGCCACTATGTCAGCCACTCGAACCGTCGTCGATAATTGCTAATTAGGCACACAGTGGGTAGACGACTCACCGATTGCAGACCAAGAACTGCCTAATTCCTTTAGGTATGCGTCGGCCGATTGGAGGCTGTCCCTGAACACGGGGTAGTGAACCAATTCCATTCCCATCCGAGCCCACTGCGCCCCTTGGCCGGTGAAGATGAGTGCAAGCCCAGGGTCGGCGGCAACACGCTTGACTTCAAGTTTCTCTGCAAGTGTATCTTGCATTGATGTTACTGAATTGGCAACAAATGCTGTGCGCCAGTTGAAATGAGTCCTCTTAGCCGCTAAAGTGAAGGCCAGGTCATAGAACGGATCGCTAATGGGGTGTTGCTTGTAGCCATTAGCGAGCCTGGAGATGCCATCTTGGTCATGCGAACTCAAAACGATAAGTTGAGGGGATGCGCAGGCATCATTGCTAGTCGTTAAAGTCTTTGGAGCAGCTATAAGAAGATTAACATTTAGAATAATTATGAGACGAGAATATATTTCCACGGACAATCGACTCGGAACTTACAGACACTTGACAATTGAGGCACATCGACGGACCGATGAGGTGCATCATACCCATGCTCTTTAAGAAAATGATAAGCATCATCCATCACCACATGGGCATTCGTCCCCGAGACACCGAATGAGTTTATAGATACTCGACGGAGTCCCGTCTTCGTTTGCGGCCAGGGGAGCGCCTTGGTAGGAAATTTGAAATGCCACTTGTCCGGGATCTGGCTGTTGCGGTTCTCGAACCAGGCATTTGCAGGGATGATACCTCGTTCAAGTGTGAGAATGCTCTTAATGACAGATGTAATCCCGGATGCTCCCTCCGAGTGTCCGATATTGCTTTTCACGGCCCCAATGTAAAGGGGCTCTTCTGGGGACCGGTATGGAGTAAACATTTCACTGATAGCACTAGCCTCAATAGGATCCCCTACAGGCGTGCCCGTCCCATGAGCTTCGAAGAAACGCGTGGTTGATGGGTCAAGACCAGCTTGAGCGTATGTTTTCCGCATCAGCTCCGCTTGTGACTCCTTTGCGGGTGCTGTAAGCCCGGGCGAGTGCCCGTCATGGTTACAGCCCGAATTTCTAACAACCTTTGAAATCCCCAAATGTTAGTAAACATCGCAATTCTCATAATCTGCATGTGACCTAGGAGCCCTAAAGGCTCGTTAAACGCTTTACTTACAGCACGAATAGCTAGTTAGACAATAACAGGTCAGTATCTTTCAGAGCAACATTAGAGCATAGCTAGAGGCCAAGAAGAACTCACTATCTCCATCACGAAGAGCGTCCGACAATCGCTTCAGAACAATGGCGCCAATGCCTTCACTTCTACCATATCCGCTAGCTCTTTCGTCAAAGCTATACGAAACTCCATCTCGGTTTAAAACGCCGAGGGCATTTAGCTCGAGTCCCATTTCGGGAGAGAGGATCAAGTTAGTGCCACATGCGATGGCCTAGATGCACATATAATCAGCCTGTGTAAATTGGTGAGAATGTAACTGGTTTTTGATCATACCATATCGCAGTCTCTCGCCTTTAAGCCAACGATAGCCTGGTGAAGGGCCACCATACTACTCGAACAAGCAGTGTCGACGCTCAGCGCCGGACCTTGGAGATCATAGAACCAGGAGACACGCCCGGCAAGTGTGCTCGCAATTGTACCGGATCCCGTATACATCATTGGGACATCGACATCCTTGATTAAGACATCCCGATAATCCCATATAAAAGATCCCACGTACTTGGACGCCAAATGTCAGTCTTTCTGTTCTGAATATGTAGCAGCAAACCAGAGTTATAGACTCTCAAAGCTGGCCATGAAAGGATGTAAATCTACTTACAACTCCTGTCAGTGAGCCTTTCACGGCGTCCATTGTGAGGCCAGAATTTTCAAGAGCCGTATAGACGCATTCAAGAAGCATCCGCTGTTGAGGGTCCATGCTCGCGGCCTCGGCGGGCGTGACGGAGAAAAAAGGGGCATCGAATGCTCTGACATTTCCCTGGATAAAATGCCCTTCCTTTCCACCAATCTAGAAATTTTACGTAAGTTACAATGGCACAATTGCGGAGGGATATAACAAACAATTCCATCTCTATGGTTATCTGGGTGCCAGAAAGCAGCTGAGTTGTATCGTTCTTTTGGTACGGGGCCTCTAGCAGACCTCCCGGCCAGGAGAAATTCGTAAAACTTCTCTGGAGTATCGCCGTCACATGGATACTTAGCATCTAAGCCAATGACGGCAATGGGTTCAACAGCCATCGTATCAGATTTGCTCTTTAGGCGCACTTCCGGAACCTACGTCGGTAGCTAGATCCAGGTTGAAGTCCTAAAATCCTGATATATAGTGCCGGCACTTTGTTTAAGAGCAGGATGTGAGATTCGGGTAGTACAAGAAGTATTTAGGGGATAGAAGACCGAAGCAAAGTAGAGCTTCGGATCTTCAACCAGCTCGCTCTGATTGCTTTTAACATCGATCTACTCGCCCTTACGACGACCTACCCATTGCCATCTAGGCGCGAATGCCTGCTAGCTCTCTTCATCTGCCCTGTACATGAGCTAGTTTGTAAGTCGAAGGATTCATCGCAAATCTAATTATGCCCCTAGTGCTGCAGTGTGAGTATGAGAACCATTAACTTGTCTGAAATACGAGGGCAAATAAGCTGCCTCTGCCTGAGCAATATACTCCACTCCATAAGTGCAAAATTGGGGATTTCGTCTCTTAGTAATCCTAGTGAGATAGGATTTCTAGTCGTCAGACCGTATTCCTACGTACAACTATCGTTTTAACGTGGGAGCTCATCACTGGGCAGAGGGTGGCAAACGACGTCAGTAACAGCATTAGCCCCGCTTAGATAAATGTCCTAACGCGAAGGAGGGACACATCAGCCGGGTTTTGCGTATACGATGGATGCATTTGCTTATGAGTAACTCCTCTATCCCCGACAGTATTTCTTAAATTGCAAATAACGTAACTGTATAGATGGGACAAGAGGCATATTGCCCAGCATTATAGTACCGCCATTTACGACAGCTGCAGCTAGGGCCTCGGCTCGGTATCAGTGTAGCGGTCAAAGGTAAGATCGTGCGGAGATGCAGCCGTCATCTACGTCGGTTGTCTAGGTCTCCGCCGTGTTGCGTTTATAACAATGGGCGAAGCTACATCTTATAAAACACACAGTCGCCTCTACATAACTATATAGTTAAAAGCTGTAGACAACAACTTCAAGGAAAGCCCTTCTAGACAGTTTCCTTGTATCTCTTTTCTGAGAGAAAGTCTTTTGGAATATGCCAAATAACGGCACAGCCTGCAAGGCCGCTGCCAACACGTGACGTGCATTCAACATGCATTATAATGGTGTGACATACTTATTAAGGTTACTAAGCTAATATTCCCATACCCGAAAGTTGTGAGAGGTCATATTTTCTCTTATATCTGGGTTCAATGGGGCATGGTGCCGGGTAATATACAGGGGGTAGCTTACTAGTCGGCTATCACCAAGCTGTAGGCCCTGTTTACACACTCCCGAGCTGTCCGAATGCACACTATCTAGTTCGCTGAAAAGGAGATGAATAAAGTTAATGAGCGCGATGTAATTGAGGCTTAATTATAACATATTGCTACATAGTTAATATGATATAGTATATATTATAGGTTATGAAGAAACGACCTGTGTTAAGTCGGATATGTACCTAGATCCCACCATGACATATGCCTGTCTTGGCGTCCCCGGGGGGAAGAGGGGCATATGCGCTTACCAACTTACTTAGATCAATTAGGCAGTACTGAAACGTAACACAAAGAAGAGACGGAGAGGGAAAAAAAGAGAAAGAAAAAAAAGGGAAGTATTTTATTGCAAAAGATAAATTCACTCCGAATCGGGGAATCGAACCCCGGGCTTGACGGCACTTTTCTACGTTTAGCACGAAGATGAGAGCGTCAAATGTTAGCCACTACACCAATTCGGATTCAAATGAGCTAAGCTGCCCACTAGCGGAATCGAACCGCTGATCTTGTCATGACAGCTAGGAGTACTAGTGACACGCTATACCACTTAGCCAAGCGGGCGATGTTGATTGGACGATGGAATTCGGCGATTTGAAACAGGCTTATACAGGTACACGGAGGAAGAAAGCCGTTTCATAACTCTGAGTATATTCTTCACATACGCAGGCGTTGAAACATACGTTCGCTATCACGATCCTTAATTATACTAGGTGTTGCGATCGACTTGCTTACCACGCAACTCTCAATTTTGTTAAATACATTCACGGGACCCTTTCCTAGATCCCTAGCACCTCAATCAACAGCGTAGATGTGTGAATGTGTCAATGGAGGAAGCTCCAGAGTGAAGATAGGTCACTATAGGGTAGCAGCTAGGTAGCAGTTGGGACGTAGTATAGGGGTAGGGCTCAATATCATTGATTCCTGGGCCCTCTCCTCAGATGTGAGGGAGGTCTCCTCTCCTTATATAATAGTAGACCTATAATACAGTCACCCCAAGGGGTCCATCTCTACACCTGCGACCTGGTTGTCTGACAGAATGGTTGCTACTGCATGAGGAGATCTTCACTTCTTCTCCTTATGCTGACTCGTCCTGTAGTCGGCATGTTTCTTTACATTTAGGATGAAACCTTAATGCATAAGTTGTAACTAAAGTGACATCTACCGGAAATTCTTAACGGATCAATTGGTATTTTTGGTTATCAATGCTCCCAATGAATGGATCTCGCAAGATAACATCAACATATTTCATAAAACCATTAATTTGAGTCCTGCCAGCTTGAGGCAAGATCATGATAAGGTCATTAAGCCTTTACTTATAAGTGCGAAGATATCATACCGAAATTCAAGAAAGGAAATAGGAAATGAGGTCGTCGAATTTGGCCTCTACGCCATTGGAAACATGTTCAGGCTGTAGACTCCAACCCGAGTCGTAAAGAATTAAGAGATTTTTGATGTCATTGGGAAGTGTGAATGTCAGAGGGATTGGTCACAGAGTGAATAGATAGCTAGCCTACGGCTAGGAAGAAGTATAGTATAGAGCTAAATAGAGTAGTCGATTGGGGCCCAAACCTCCTAGGTCCCTAGGGGGATTTGGCACTTATATATATAGCTAGATCTTATGAAATATAACTACTCTACGGGTTGGTTGTATAGTCGCCTGACAGTGAATATCATTATGAACCCTCGGCACCGAGGTGGGACCTTGGCCGGACAGCCTGGAGGACATTGTCACGATCTTGACTACCTACGACCACATACCTACGCCTCCAAGGTACAGAACAAAGAGGCTGCTTGTATATAGATATCCAGTCATTGGAAGTAGTAGTTAGGCCTCCTCGTGCGTCAACAAGTATACAGGACTTACCCATATATTGTCATTTGTACCAAGAAGCCCGTGACAGACGTAAGATGTAACACAGGCTTGGAATCAAGGAATTTGAGCGATATTTGTGTTCCCAAGAATCTAATCGGAGGCCGCAGGTCCTGGAAAGTCCTCCGCTCCTTACAGCCTACCTAAGAAGCCGATAGGTCATTTCTCGTCCAATATACTAGAGGCCGCCTTCTCACTTTAATTACCTTCACATACTATTTCCCAATTTTAAACAGGCGCCAAAGAGCTTTCTACTAAAGCCTAGAAGTCCTTATGCGGCTTCAAGTCTGTGAGGCAATTACATCGTCGTAAGAATTCACTTGGATAAGCCTAGGCTACGGAGTAGCTAGCTATAGGTACTTTATAAAGCGGTGAATACTCCATCCTGGGATGCGAAGAAATGTCCTGATATCGGTCGCAGGCCAATCACGCGAGCGCGTTTCAATATATATTTCCAAGGTCTGCATGTAGCCCTTTAAGAAATCTCCATGTTATTAACATACGCCTATGTAAGGAATTAGGTCCTGGAACTAGGAGGGGTGAAAAGGCGTGCAGGCTGTATAGGTGTATATAAATTACTTCTATGCAGCGAGTAGTGGCATCGAGGGCCTGCCTAGTGACCAAACGACCAAATAACAATGATGGAAGGTCCGGTGGCGCAGGTGTGCGAAATACGCAATACCTCCTATATTTGATCATGAGTTTCACCAACTTTACGCATTAAGTACCGTACCTTTAATGCTAGCCATGCCCTTCCATAACAATTTTCCCTGGCCTCCATCGCACCGACATAAGTTGTCGGGGCTTTGTGTGTGGAACGCGAGTCGTGATTTTAATCAAGTACATGCGACGTAGGACGAGCCACGGATATGAATATAGACATTGAGATATGGTGGGTTGCTAGGCTGCATGGAGCACGAGTGGATTTACTAGATAAGAGTCTTTTTGTACGTCGTTTTTCTATTGTATGTTTAGACACAATCTAGTGTCTAATTGCCTACTTTCTAAGGGGCCATCCCTGAGAACCATTTAGGAAGGTGACAACTTCCCTCCGAGTTAGATCTCGAGATGTAACATCTTTAAGTGTCTAGAGTGTGGTATACACGTTCTGTTTTAATATATAGATACCTACTATTATGTCGCTGGCTTACAGTACTCCTAGGAGTATAGAATATTAGGGGAAGAAGAAACGGGATATGTATACGTTGTGTTTTAAGTCTAGCTCGCGCGCTCATCTCTTGTCACTAAATCTATACCTACGGCTTCCACCATCAACAGTCACTTTACGTGTGCAATGAATGAAAATACCCAATGTAGGGCACATATAATGTTAAAAAGATTGCTACCTTTCAGCCTTCTTCCACGGAAAAAAAAAGTGGGATGACTCAGTGGTTACAGACGAAGCCGACCATGGCGTTCTGGGGGAACGTAAGAGTGCATATAAATCTGCATCAGGACGACGATTCCTTTTGCCTTTTTAGGTCTCTAGTTCAGTTTGGCCTCTTTCCACTTTTTTCTCCGCCAAATAAAGAAGAAGCGGTTAACCATGGCCATTTAATGCTCGTTTATACCTTTTCCTGGGACTGGTGTCCTATAGCGAGACCCTGGTATATTGTCACTATACTTGCTGCTGAGATCAATCACAGCAAGTTATTATAACTGCGCACCTAAATCAGAAATATTATTATATATAGAAGTAACCTAGGAATGTAGGATCACAGTGCCTCCGTTGCCCTTCTGAGTCATCCCACTGCTCTGCTATACCAATGCAGCAGTTATGATATAGGTCTCGAGTGCAAAGCCAAGCGCGGAGTTTGTCCTATTTTCAATAGTATAAAGATGAACATGAACTTTTACTCTTGATTTACTCTCTTTGCATTCGGAGACATTGGTAGTCAGAGTATAAAGTTCTACTTCATAATGCGCGCTCACGATCCTATATAGGTTATAGCAGCATAGAAACAACATGCCATGTGACAGGTACTTAAAGCCTCGCACACCGTTAAGGGGTACACGTACATCTAAAACGGCATATCAGTATCAGTAGCACGTTACCCATCGCAGGAATCTATTAAGAGTCACAGACAGACAGACACTCCTCGTCCGTAGAACAAGTCAAATAAGAACATCATAAAGCCCGAACGGCACATAGCCTATAAAGCGAGCAATTCTACGCCTAACTAAACAAGATGAGCAGACTAACCTAATAGCTAAACGTCTGATCCGATAGCGACAGCCTTCATGAAGGGAGTAAGCCCGGCGCTGCAATGCGCATTCGATATAATAAAAGCATCCCCCTAGAACTTAGAACGTGAGAAGAACAAACTCCGTATGCGTCCTCACTGCAGACCTAGGGTATCCTCCCCTTCTCATTATCCATACTAAATAAAACCCATAATAGAAACCACAGCCGATCCAATATAGTCCCACCCGCACCTCTTTGTAGGAGCACCAGCCACCCACAGACTGTGCCACGATGAAAAGAATGAATCGCAGACAGACAAGAAGAAATCAACGTTGCCAACCAAATATTCCCAACATGATACACGCCTCGCGGCCCTAATCGCTAACGTAGAATCCATACCTCGTAAAACCATAAACGTAAACCTTCCCAAGAACCGTTCTCGCTTCGCCACTTACTGCCTCATGCATGCGTTCGTCCTCTACAGTCGTCTCCTAGTCTTCCCTCTAGGCCTAGACACCTTAACCACGTTTATGATGCGGGGCATAGGGGCTCCCGGATGCGGTAGGGTCCCGAATGAGTTCCCGCCGATACCGCCGCGTCCCCCGAACGCGCCAGTGCTACCTCCCCTACCCCGCCCGCGAGTGCCGCGGCCCCTTCCGACTGGATACCCGTGGCCCCCTATAAGAGGATGTGACATTGGCGGTGGCGGTGATACTGTTGGCTGAGCTGGCTGTGGGACGAAGGTGGGTGTCTGGAACGGCCACATGTGCTGCACGATGACCATACCCGGTTCGATCGTATCTTCCCACAGTTCCGGGAGCACGACGAACGACGACTTTTCTTGCTGCTGGAAGGAGCTACTGCTGCTTGATGGGCCCGGCATCGATGAAAAGCCAGCGGGATATGAGCTCGATGCTCCCGCCGCTGAAGTTGAGGCATGCGCGATGACTGGTGCTGGAGACGGCGCAAGAGGCGGTTCTTCATTGGTGGGATCCATAGAAAAAGGCAGATTGACCGATAGGTCGTAACGGCCCGCCAACACGTGCGGCCCAAGGACTTCAATGTACTTGAAGCAGTTCTCAACCAGTTTCTTCATTCCCTGCAAGTCCGTAAGCAAAAACAAAAGAAATGGAATTAAACGAAAGGTCTATCCGAAATTGGCAGGATCAGACCGTCAAATCGGCGAAGCAAGGGGCTGATACTTACTGCCCATGTTTTGGCCTTATCCCAGGGGAAGAGGAAGTTGCGCCCAACGGCATCTCGAAACCGGATCGGCAGCTTCTGTGGCGGCCGTCCCGTTGACTTCTCCCAGCCAGGGTCACCGGGACTCAGCGGTCGGAAGGGCTCTTCTCCTTCAGAAGTCTCGGATAAGGACTTTGTCTCAGCCTCCGGGTCTGCCTTCTGCTTTTGCTTCTGCTTCCACGACATGCCTGTTAGCGACGAGGTGGCGGCTGAATCATAGTCATCTGCCTCTTCGAAAACGCTCGATGGATAGCTGGCGTCTTGAGACTCTGAGTCAGTGGCGGCAGCCGAACCCTCAGAGTCCTCTTCAGTGGCACCTGCCTCTATCGGATCTACAGGAGTCTCTAAGCGCCCGTCTCCCATAACTAGTTCGGTAGGGTTCCGGGCTTGCTGCACATTAGTCGAAGCTCCCTCGTACGACTTAGTGCTTGGTCTCGGCTCCGGGTCAAATTGTAGAAAGACCCTTTCGGGGGCTTTTCCCTTGTCTAGCCGAGGCGGTGTATCCTGATGATCGTCGACAACAGTAACAACAACGTCAACGCCACCGGTATTCTCCAGGCCAGTGTCAGACGATGTCATCAAGTCATCATCCCTTTCCACAGGCTGCAACGTCGGGGGTGTGGGTCTAAGGGGTGAACTTCTACGATCAGATAGATCTGGAGGGTTGGGTGGATCAGATCGATTAGCGAGATCTAATGAACTCGAATCCGAAGAACGAGGTATGCCGGCGCCTAACATGATCAAAGGTGCACCATCGTTGCTTGCAGAAGGAGATTCCATGGCTTCGATGACGGACAAATCTCGGGCTGCGACCATCCAACTTCAGTGTGGCCCCCCACGGTCAGGAATATCACCGCCAGTTCGACGAGGATTGTCTCACTTCTTCGCTGCTGCCGTTGTTGTTGTCGTTACGGCTGCTGTCCCCGCCGCTGCTACTGCTGACGGTGGCTTTTGCCGCGGGGTTCAGGGGCAACAGCAGTGGTGGCTGGTCTCGTAGCGCGCTGATAAGCGGTTAGCCTTTCCTTCTACGTACCTAGCACGTCGCCTGTCGTTATGCGGACTCTGGAATATTGAATATTGCAGAGCATGTGATAGCAGGAATCGCAGTCGACGAGTGTTGTCGTGATGGTGGTGAGAGCTCCTCACCTGGGGACAAGGGTAGAGAAATTTGCGGCTGAAGACGGGACACAAAGAGGAGCTTGTACCTGCACTACATCAAGTTAGATTCCGAGCTCTGATTTCCCCCAGATGGCCCGTTAGTGTGCTGGAAGGAGGTACTTACCCCGAAAAAATCAAGGACGCTGCGACGAACGGCCGTGTACTCCATTCCTTCAGTCAACACGGCCTATTCTATTGGACTGCCGGCCGTCGCTGGTTTCATTTCCGCCCTCGGCCCCGGGCAGGTACTGTAAGTAGGTACTGGCTGCAACACGTGCATGTCTTGTCTGTACCTACATGTTCGTGCCGTAGTGGAGCGATTGGCCCATCTATGGTACATCGGCTGTGCAGACTCGTGGGTTTTAGTACAGTCTAGTCTAGTCTGGCCTAGATCCTACATGTTGGGAGGTCGGGAGCGAATGTGCAGCAGCAGTGCAATTGCGCACAGGACGATCAGATTTCTCGCAGGATGGACACGGTAATGGTGTAGGTAAGCAGCATAGGTAAGCTTAGGTGGGTATAGGTACATAGTTCGGTAGTGGACGTTGAGAGGCGCGATTGGGTGCACTCTGTGTTTGGAAATACCTACCTACCTACATACATACAATATGTACCACCTATCCCTGCGGTCCCTTCCGTGCAGATTCCGTGGTTCCGTCTGGGGCGACTCCACTGTACTAGCTATTTGATAGCAGGGCAATCACCGATCTATCGCGCCAATTTTAGTGTTCGCAGGGGATCGTTAGACCCACGCCGCTGCGGGCTTTCGCGCCTAATTAATGAGGCGTATGTACTTTCGCACGACGCTAAGGAATGGTGATCACGAAGGATGAAAGTACCATGCTGCCGAATTTTGAACCGGTGAACCTCATCTCATCGCATCTAGTCTAGATGCTGAGTAGATAGTGGGAGGATAGTGGGGATCGACTCGGCAAGGAGCCATACCGGTCGCCATTACAGCGTCGTACTAGCCCGTTTCTGGCTTGCTGTCAACTCTGGCGGATCTATTCCGGGAACTATCTGCGAACAAACCGCTGTCGATGTATGGTCGATCTTGTGTCCACCCATCCTTGTAGCAACCAATCTATCCGCCCAGGGAGCTGACAGCAGACTTGGCGTCTGGTTTACAATACAGACGTCAAGGTTAGCGGTGACAGGTACGGCTAGCGTCGCAATGCCATCGTCAAAAATAGGAGTGGCGTCGCGAAAGGGACGAAGAGAAGGGCATTCGGTTCCGTAGATCTTTCGTACAGCCCCCAAGCCACACCACATCACATCGTATAGGTAGAGTGTGCACTTACTTACTGTAGAGATATGGCGGGGCATAGAGCATGGGTCATGAGACATGGGGCCATGTGAAAGGTATACTATATTCGGCGACCTCTTTCTGCGACAAACAGCATGTCTTAGAACAGAAAGGGCACAAGATACGAGGTAGGATTCGAAGGGGACGTCGGGCTCAAGGCAGAGAGACAGTCCAATTGTACGATTATAGTAGGTCAATTGCGTAGGGAGGGAGGTAGAAAGGTAAGTAAGTGGGTAGGTTCGGTAGTACCATATCGTCATACCGTGCCGGGAATAGTGAATCGCAGTTTGGCGACTTGCGACTCCTGCGGATGTCGCGCATACAGGAAACTACTAGGTACCTACCTACACTTCCCCAGATGAAGTAGGTTAGGTTACCTACATCCTCTGTGCCTACCTCTAATCTTAGGTAAGTATTATCCCTACCTAAGCTAAGGCATGTAGGTACTGTGCCCACGCCAATGTTACCTCCCTACAGCACTCCCGTCCCTGGGCTGACTTCATGGCTTATAGGATTGCTGCATCACTCCATCGCGGATACCGACGACAGCTAGGCGCCAGGGCCAAGGTTGATCGCGCATACATTTAAAATGGATACTCGCAACGATTACTCTTTTCGTGTTGATGTATCTCAAAAGAAAACAAGAGAAAAAAAGAAATAGCGCAAAGAGGCGAGATGGGAAGGAGAGCAACGTGATAGCTGTGGGTTTAGATTAGATTGGTTCTTCATTATACACAAATTAACTGTTCTCTATCTTTGCTAGGTAATAGGCGTAACATTGTTCATAATCGTCAGTCTTTGGGACCTCGATGCCTCCATGGCCCTGGCCCCTTCCCATAAGTATCTAGATCAGAGAAATATGTACCCCGATGCTACAACGTATGAAGAGAAATAGAACTTAGGCATTGTCTCCATCGACAAGAGTAAGACGCATAGCAAATTGTACATCCCGTATTTTGTTTACCACACCATCCATCGGTAGGAATAGTAGTAAGAAAGAAAAGAATATTGTAACATGAGGTTGGAACATCGGGTATAGTGGGAACATGTGTTCAGAAAGCGTCAATCCATCATCCTATTCACTCGTCTACTTCCTCGCCCTCGGCATCGGCATCTTCATCATCCTCCTGCTCCACAATCACAGGGGCCACTGGATAGCCCGTAGCCTTTAGGGGGCTCTGTAGTAGCCATCTGCCTTTTTCGTCCCTCCGTAGAATGCCGATCTCGGGGCTCGTAGCCCAGTCCATCAGTGTTCTGTCGTTCTCGCCACCAAACGGCATGGGTGGCTCGACACCGGCGGCAACCTTCTCCAGATGCTTGGCCACATGTTCCATGCGGTCATCCCAGGCATTGTTGCCGTTGAATTGCACCTTGCAATTGGCTGCCGGACATAACATGTGGGTGGGTAATTGGCATCTGGTCCGAATCGCCTTGTCTTGGTGCACGCGTTGCTGGTCTTCCCACTCCGGTACAGGGGTTTTAGACTTGATTTTGTTCTTAAGGTGTGCGGGGACATGCATGCGCCGGAGATGTTGTGTGTACAGGTCCTTCCGGTTAAAGATGGTGCCATTAGGAAGCGCTGATGGGTATGTGGAGGGATAGCGAGAACAATTGGAGCGTCTACGTGAGCCGCCCGATGATTTCTTGAGCGCATTGGGCTTGTTTGAGACATGTGCGCATCCATCTTGCTGGCAGACCCAGTATTGAAGCACAATATGTTGAGAAGCACAGTGCCGTTTCCATTCGTTTTTGCTGGCAAAGGTGGAACGACAACCCGCAAAATCGAAAATACAAGTGAAGGGTCTCGTGTGCTGCTTCTTGATGTGATTTTCGAGGCCGATTCGGTCTTTGAAGGTCACTTTCCGACAATCCGGGCAGGGGAATTGGCCTTTGGCCCCTTGGATGGATGGCTTCGTGTTCGGGCGGACGACCAGCGGCTGTTCTATTGTGGTCTTGGTGCGCTTCGCGTCTGAGGATGATTGCGATGAGCTCCGTCTCTTGTGGCTGGTAGCCATATGGGCTGACTTGGTCAATATATCTTTCGAGCTTTTGTTAGGACTGTACTCCTCATCCTCATCGTCATCTTCATATTCTTCTTCGTCGTCCTCTATTGGCTCGGTCTTAAGATATGGGCCCTCAGGATCACTCTTAAGCTCAATACCATCCACTTCAGGAGTATCCCGGTTTTCCATGATGTCTGGGATATGGATCTCCTCTTTGACATCTGGGATATCTAGACTCAAACTCCTGGTGTGTTGTAGTTCCTCTTTGATCCACAATGGATGGCTAACATTGCTTTCGTTGCTAGACATGCTGCAGGTCCTCGTGGGAAAATTGACTCTCCGCTCGTTGTCATCATAGTAGTCGAATGGTAGCTCTTGCATTGGATTGACGTCTCCTAGATTAACACAGGCGTCGGCTAAGCCGGTGAACTGATAGACATGAGGCAAGGAGTTCCAGCTCTCGTACTGAGGAAATACGGCCACATCAGAGGGTGTGGGTGGTGAACGGACGTGGTAGTAGTCGGTCTCCGTTGGTGGACTGAGGCCACTGCTACAAGTCGAAGATGAATTGGTATAGGACGGCGAGCCCGAGCGTTGGAAGTGGGATAGAGGGAAGGGAGCCGGAATCTCAGATGTAACAGATTCCATGGTATTTGGGTGTAGGGGGAACGGCGATTTGCTGTCCGTTATGAAGCGATTGAACCTCCAATCGCTAGTAACGCTTGTTGGCGAAACTGAACGCTTGATGTCAGGTTCCATTGGCACATCTGTGCAAGGTGAATACGACCAAGAGTCTGGGAGGCAGGCATGTTGGTAAGCCATCTTGAAAGCAATTGTAGATTACCCAAGTTCAAGACGCAAGAAGGTATTCAAGCAGTCACTATTATCTAGAAGTAGATGACATATAGTTTAGCTTTATGTTGTCGAGGTATATTCCATGGGGGCCGGTGCTCCAGGGAAAATAGTCGGCGAAGGGGGAGGGAAAAGGGCTCTGGGGCAGGATCTCGTTTCTTTGTATAGATCAACTTGTAGGGAGGCAGGGTATGGTAGGTATAGTCTAGAAGAGAAGAGTGTGAGCCGCCGTGCAAGGTCAGGGTTACCATCGAGGCAGCAAGTGGGCGGCGCAGTTTGTTTAACATGGGTGATCGACACCGAAGACACCATGCCATTGTTGCTGTTAATACCTCTGCTTTATTGTCCTTTAGTCTCTCCCATCCTCTTCGTTTCAGATACTTAGGTACATCCAGTCCCCACACGGAGCCTCAGAAGTCAGATCAAGTACGTACACTTGTATCTGCCAAGCACTGATTTCTTTTTCATGCGGAGCAAAGTGGGTGTCACACCCCTTCCACTACCAGACCCCTGCCAGCCATGTAGAAGTACCTCGAGATGAGCTGCCCGCGGCGCACGCCCTTGAGGCAACCAGGGAGCCCACCCTTGAAGCCCGTCACATTCTATCTAGGACTGACCAATGCTCAGAATTTGAGAACTCAGCGCTAACACGCTCCATCAGAGCCAGCTGTACTGTAGGTATTTTGGTGCGCGACCCATCACAAGAGAGGGACCAATTCCGTCCCGCTTTACAGAAGCACAGTCTTCTGCTCCTTCAGATCTCTTGTAGCACTAGGCGTATCATTGAGGGCCATCAACTTTTTTGTTTTGCGTCTCGACGCGAAAGGGAATTGCATGGTATTCTGCAGTTTCATACAGAGTCACCTACTGCCCGAAAGGGCTGACCTGTCTAGCCGTTTGCCCATTGATGTGTAAATAGTAGGTATCAAAGGGGGAAATGGCTGGATGATGGCAGAGAGACGACGACATCTGAGGCGGACGGGAAGGCGTACAATTGTGTACACACTACAGGCAGGAAACCCAGAGAAGTTCAGGCACCAGACACACATATACATACATTGTGCGACACTGGAAGTCCGCCAGATCAGAGTATGTATTGTTGCCTGTTATGTTAGCCAGAGATATGACGACCGATGTGACGTGTGGCATGCGTGCAAGATGGGGTTGATAAACCGACAACAATGGGTTGGTCCAATGGCTGTTGACTACAGCATACCCCGACATATGGGATGGAGTCCTGGTCCAACGACGGGATGCCAACAGGTTGCTGCGCCCAGTCCGGACGCGCCCAAGCGAATTCGGGGTTCTGGTACCAGCTGAACCGCCGTCATATAGATGCCGCTGATATGACTCTGCCAACATGGGCGTTGTGGGACGGTGACAATGATCCGGGTGTTTATGACATCTGTAATTCTAGAGAGATAGACACTGCAAAGCAGGGCGGCCGAAGCAACGGCGGATCGAAAATGTCTTGCATTGCTGCATCGCTGCAGAAAGCCCCCAGGACCCGAATTGGCAAAGGCAGAGAGACAGACCACGCAGCCACTTGACCGAGATACCTACCTTACATGCGCCGGGTTAGCTAGTTGGAAGTCAGCACGTATCCCTCGCTGCTATTTTCCCGTTGCCCATTGCTTTTCTCGAGACCATGGGTAGGTGATTGATCTGTTCTCGTCGGTGACGATGGCACATCTCCAGTCTGGCGGAAATGACAAGATATACTTGTGTGCTGCTTTTACAGTCCAGGGCAGAAGTTCCTAATAACAGGCGCTACCGACGTTTCTACACGTACCACTATACCTTATTAGTAATAGGCCCTAGGCTAGACTAGGCCTTACACCCTTGCTTCCTCGAGGCAGGTAAGCTAAGCAGCGGGGCCGAAGGTATATTGTACATACCTAGTTATGGAGAAAGACCTACCCACCTACTGTAGTTCTCTACTGTACTGTACTATACTGTACATACCTACGGCTATATTGGGCGAACAGGATCGCATCGACTCGAACCCACACACAAGTCCAACACTACCTCTGCCTGTCATTCGCCATTTCCTATACGTCTTTTCACCGAATAACTGCAGCAGCAGTATCGAAGGTCCAATAGAAGAATGGGAAGTCTCAAGGCAACCCTGAAGGCGGACAGATGTCTATCTATTCGCGGAGACCCCGATTTTATTGATTCTTTTTATTTCTCACTTTCCGACTCTGCTTACCCAGCACCACGGTAGACAGAGTTTTCTTGTCCAAATCACAGCATGCGATTGGGGGCCAGGCGAGATGATGGCTATCACATATTACACATCGTACATACATTTACATAGTAGGACTGACAGTACTTCCCTTCGATACGGAGGTAGTAGTAGTGTACATACCTACAGGACTACCTACATACAAGATGCGTTTATATCGCGAGACCCAAGATCGGCAGTTGTTTCCGTGTTGAGCAGCCACTTTGACATGCGAGGCGGGTTCATCGGTCTTAATAGGCCAAGCTTGCGATGAACGGGGCTGTCTCGCTTCATTTCATTGGTGAATCGCGAGCAACTTATTACTCACAGCCCTCACAGGCCACCGCAGGTCCTCACAGCCCCCAACTCCTCCTCATCCAGGACCCAACCAACGTGGAAGAGTGCCCTTCTACATGCAACATAGTCCGCACTATCTATCTGTCTACCTACCCACTTAACAACCTGCACTACATACTTACCTATGTATATACATGCACACACCGCGCCGCGAACTGTGGCTAGGTGCATCCGTCGTCGACCTATCACGATAGCACCATTTCGTTCCCCAAGATCCCGGTGGTGTTTGCTATTGAGGGCTGTGCCGCTCGCGAGCATTCTGCCCTGGCAGAGTCGTAAGCTCGACTTGCGGGTACTGTCCAGACCCACGGGGCGGCAAGAAGGGAGCAGAACATCTCATCCCGCACTCATTGCCATTGTCAGCTTTGACCCTGCAACCGTTACGAGCAGTGGATCTTGTGTTACCTCTACGTACCCGGAGTGCTCTCCTCAGTCCAATCAAAGGCTTTGTATCTGGCATCTAAGCGCGGGTGGCATGGCATGGTACCACTATCTACAATCTACACTGCGTATACATACATACTATAAACCTAGGCATCTATCCACCCAACTACTTACCACCTGTTCCGTACTGTACTGTACGTGGTACAGGTTTGGCTCAAGCCATTGATTATCTAGATGATCACTTCGGCAGATGAATGTCAAATCTACCCGTATATAGGCGGGCCCCATGTCGTGGTGATACACACAACTGGATTGTATGGCCGATGTATGGCTGTTCGGTCTCTTGGGCGTTTGGGGATGTTTGGTAAATATGGGACATGTGCACTTTCGGCAACGCCTGAACCGGAAGATCGATAGGCACCTTACCGTGTCTGAGACCATGAAAGGCGAGCCCCGAATGTGCTATCGCCACGTTTGGTCCGCATGCTGTCCCCTTTTGCGACCAGCAGATTATGTCCCCTTCCGACCTGAGGCTCTGCTATACTCCTGAGATCCCTCTTTTCCATTCTCATCTCTGAATCAGCCATGCAATGTGATTTCCTAAATGCAACTGCACTTGGGCGGTCAGAAATGGCTGGCTACCCCAAAAGGCGGACAACCGGGGATGCTCCAACCCAGCTGATGAGTCTGGTACCGACCTGCTTAGTGGATGGTGGATGGTTAGGTGCCACACCCATCACCCATCCACTCGTTGGAGAACCCGTCACGACCTCCACGAGACGGACGCCGCTTACGTCTTGGTCCACGTAGCACAAATACAGTCTACTAGATATAACATACTGTACCGTGCAAATTTGAATGAGCCTCAATTTTCTGCACTTGGACGCATCCCCAGCATGTCATTTCGCTAGGGAAAGCTGCCAATAAGCTCATCTTCGTATCTATCAGAGGCAAATCATCATACTGCAGAATATTTCCATGAGGATGTGATAAGACATACACAGAAACATTATCATATTCGAGGTCTTCCGGTATCTATCTCGCTTACGTACACAACTGGGTTTCATGCAATTGTAGTTTAGATCTTACTTCTATTGCTATGGCCCGATCCGGAAAGACGTAGTTCTTTCGCATTACCTCTACGTATCACCGATTTCTTGGAAAATGATGTGCAAAGAGTCCTACGGGAACCCTGCGACCCCAGAGACCCTAGCGGAAATTTTTGAAGGCTAACCTCCGAATATCTTATTGCCAATAAGTCCAGAATAGATGATGATTGATTGTCGGTCGCCATTGGAACGGGCTTGATATCAAACTGCGAAGAGAAATTAACATTACTAGTAAGTAATAGCCGAGTTCTAGATTACTCGTGTCAAGTGCCTGAGTTGATGATAAAAAACCGACCATAGTCGGTATACTAACATTGACTCTTTGGATGGGCCTCTTTCTATGCAACCGAGACCCCATACAAGTCCTTAGCGGAAACAACGGCTAGAACTCCTCCGGCCGTCCTATCTCTAGAATATGTTATGGATATTCCCACATCAGTCTCCCTAGTCTACCATTGGGCGACCCTAGTCTCCGGAATCTTTTCCGGGAATTGCGCTACTGGTCTCAACCTAAGCTGACCACCATCGTAGGTTCACTCAACGTTACGTCGCCCCCTAACCGCTTCCGATGTGTAACTAGACCGGCCTATCAGCGCGGCCACCGCGTTTACTTTCAAGTCGTAGACGCCGATGCTACTGCAAGCCTTTCTAGTTGTCACTAACAATAGCTATATTTGCCTTGACCCCTGAATCCTCCACTGCAACAAGAGACCTGCATGTAGTCAAGGCATACCTCAGGCAGTTGTAAACTAGGCCACCTAAGGAAGCCTGACTACGTTATAGTTCATGCACGAAATTTCTATTTTGATCTTCCCCAGTACCAGTATCATCACCTTACGTTAAAAGACCACGCATATTGAGTGCAGTGTGGTATCAATACCCCATCCCCATATTTCTCCTATAAGAAAATCTCGACTATTGTCCATTTCAGGGCGGGTTGATATACCAAATTGCTATTATCAGCTACTTACTAAAATAACTGCTGCATTTTTGCAAATCTACAGAACTACCAAAGGAGGCTAGTCAGTCTCAAGTAAAGATACATTTTGATTTCATGGCCGAACAGGCCCCCGAATGATTGCAAGTACTATTGCCGTCTCATCCCAACCTAAAAATTCTCTAATTCCTCAAATACTATTTCTAATCCGGGGAGCGTTCCACCACTTGCAAATGCTACCGTTCTCCATAGCAAGCCAATATGTATGGTCCTTTTCAACAATGTCCGTCGGGGCACCTAAGGTATTAGCGCGGCGTGACGAACGTGGTAATGTCGTACTATCCCATCCTCATGTCATTAATCTGGCTTATTCTCTTCCAATCATAGTCTCGTCAATTGCCTCCACTCCAGGACAGGAGGATAACACAGGTACCTCACGTCTTTTCGGAAACTGCAGATAACATTGTTGTATTGAATCCTTCGACTATTCCTAACCGCCAAGTCAAAGATGAGACCTAATAGGGTGTGGTGTGGCATAAGCTTTCTCGAAGACTAGACGTCCCGGAACAAGAGACTCTCCCAGGCCATCGAAGTACTCTACAAAGGGCATTTCACCCATTCCTATCGGCCCATTCTGCAGTGAAGTGGCGGGAAATGCTACTCTCCTCAGCGGGTGGTACTCCTCCTCGTGCTACAGTGGAGCCAGTACCTACATCCAACCTAGCTACGGTTCCCTTGCATGTTTCTATTACCACGCAGATGGAGGGACAAAATCAAGTTATTGCGTCAAAAGATGCATCTGTGTCAGCTGTATATTCCTAGTAAAGCGTAGATCGACAAGTGAAGGTCCACCTGCGCTCCTCTTCATACCACTTCGGCCCTGAAGGTTACCCTCAGACGTCAGTACCGAACAGTACCACGTATCGGGACTCTCGGATCTCATAATCTCGACGGCTGGGCTAGATGAGCCATTTTTAGATTTTCCTTGTTCTCAACCGCTACCCTATGCCCTATGCCCTATGCCCTATCGTTAAACTGAGACATAACATAACCAGATCACTGAAGATGGTGCCTAGACCACTCCGTGTACCTAACGTCAACATCCACTCACCTTAATCATGATCCTTTATGTGTCCACCTCATGGCGGATAAGAGATTTGCGTCCAGGGTCCCACATAACACTCACGTTTTCTTGAGTCACGACCACAGCAACACGTAGGATCTGTCTCAAAGGTGAGTAAAAGCACTTGCCGACGCCACCAAATAAACCCCCCTGCCAATGGGAGCTCCTACCTACCTATTTGTTCTCGTTACAACCCGCCACGTAATATAGATAGTAATCATAGGGCGCTTAACCCTGAGACAAGAGCAGAGCAACAGCGCCCTACCAAACCCCATATTGGGGGCGTCGGCTGGGTAAGCTGCTTGCCGCCGCCAATTCGAACGTTGTTGCAATGTGACGGGCCTATACATACGACCCGATTATCTAGGACTTTCAGTTAGGTATCCCTGGGTTTGCGCCATGTAATGCACATCTAATGCCTCGGTATGCTACATAGTACTCGGTGTCCGGATAGCAATTTGGTTTCTGGTAACCAATACCTACAGCACGACGGGAGCAAATTGTTCCCTCCCCATGTCTACCCACGTATCACCTACCTCATCTACTTCGGCAGGATTCCCGACTACAACGCAACGTCTCCGACACTTTGAATCTAGAGCAGTTAATCCCTCATGTCTCAATGAAGCTTGCCCCGAATATCCGCTGTCGCGTCGGCTCCAGGAGGATTTACCTACAATCGAGAGACTTCCCGGTCTCCTCCGAGGACTTGCCATCCCGCTCATTTCGCTACGTGACATGCGTTTGACGCCCGTCAGTTCCTCTGTCTCACTTACGTGTCGTTTCTTGCCGTCTCGATCCTACATCTGAAGACCTAGATCTGTGCCCTCGTCACCGGCTTCTCGGTTACTTCCGTATCCGCCAATCCTGCGTTTTGGGGAGTTACCAAGTAGCTGGTTGACGCCCCCAAGTCACAGTCACATGTGATGTGACTGCGGCAAGGAATAGACCGCTATTGGATCGGGTCACAATATGATATATCAAGATGTGACATACAAACCTCTACGTTTTTGCACTTTCAAAGAAAAATTTGCACTTTGGCTGGCGGCGGCCGGCGGCAACGTTGATCATCATAACAAGCAATACGGAAATGCATACGTGTTGAGTTTTCCGTGGCTCATCGAGGTCACCGCCCTCTTTCACTTATTGTTTCAGAATGTTTTTCATTTTGTCTTTCCGGTGCTGTTGTCGAAAGTGCACTTTTTGTTACAAGTAATAAATGCATCTCGGGAGACGTAGGGCAACGAGGGTGCGTGAGTTAAGGGGTAGATCATTTAACGAATCTGCACGATTTCATTGGCGGACAAGCTTTTTCACGCGCTGAGACCAGCCAGAGGACGTCCGAATAAGAAACCCAAATGCTGATATATCCTTTTTTTCCATTTCCCACGTCTATTTCCACACACAAACCGGGCGAAAGTGCACTTTCCAAATGTCGCACCCGAATGCAGCAGAGCCGCCCGGAGACAGCGTGTTTATGCTAGGGGGGCTGTGACGACGTTTAACTCGCCAGAATCCGAGCCCGACTAAATTAATTCGCCCTTGAGACCGGGAGGCTGCAGCATAGAGTGGCGACTAATTATTGCATTGCCATTATTGAGGCTCAAAATAGTGCGGGGCATATCGGAGTGGTCTCCGTCAGACTTTCGTCATCTGCATATCCCTAAGTCTCGTCGTTTTCAGCTGTTCATTTTCCCCCCTCAGCTTTTCGTCTTTGAGCTGACTAGCCCCAGAAATGCAGGCATTCTAGTAAATACTCTGCGAATTGGCTAGGATCTGGGAAGATAGAAAGCCAGCCTCAAGATCGAACTATTGGAGATGATTTCCTTTGCTCAAGCCTCCCACCGCCTCTTAGCGGTGAAATTAACTCCAGTAGGAGACACTTATAAGAGCACGTATGAAACATGGCGGAGTTCTCACATTCTGTAGGTGAGCTTCATTATTCACGCCGTTATGCCCCGCAAGTACATTGACGATTCACTAGATAGGTACGTGTGGGAGGCAATGTCCACAGAAGTAGAGAGGCCAAAGTACGGACTACGAACAGATACCGCAAGCCCGTTAGCGAGTAGACACTGAAGTTACCTATGATCCAACTGAACACGATATCGCCTACATGCCTAAAAGTTTCGTGTGGCGTGAATTAATATATTAGGTTGGAGGTTCAGGGTTCACATCCGAGTCTGAAATCAATAGTATCCTCAACGCCGGATACTTCCGGGTGTTACGACTTGGAACTGCACTCCATACCGTAACACCACAAAAGGTAGAACGTTGTCAAGTCGAGCACTTGACTGTCTGCAGTTAGCTATACGTGTACTGGACCTGTGGCACCGGGGGACTTCTCGAGTACTCTTGGAGAGCCGCTAATGATTCAACTATCACAGGAAGTAAGGAGCCATCTTCAGCTTGATCCCTAGTCTCGAATATGTCTCTCTTGCAACGCAAGTGGCGAGCTAACGACGCTCCTTCGCTCTCTTAGAGAAACTTAAGACTCAATGTCTTTCCGTCATCGATCCGTCACACGAGGATTTAAGACTCTTTAAGACATAGCTGGGAATTTTCTCGTTGTAGTGCAGGGTATTCTGTACATGTAAGTGTGGCGATAGTAGCGCATGTGGTAGTGAAGTAGCGTGACTACTTTGTTCACATCTCGGTATGGCGAACAGATCCTGGAGGTGGCTATGATACGTGTCCCGGGCGGCATTAGCACCTTGTACGAAATGCGAGATTTCGAGAGATGATTAGCGTACTGTAACCTATGTCGCGTCGTATCCAGTCGGGGCGGTGAACAAGCATACCCAAAGCTAAACGAGAGTATAGGCCGTATGACTGATTACTCACTACAACCCTGCATAGCAGTTTTCTTTCGTGCGAGGAAGAGTCGCTAAAGTTGATACAAGGGAGCCAAAACGATTAATAATTTTCAGGGTGCAGGAATCTAGAATCCTCTGCGTTGTGGCGGCGGCGCCCAAGAGGTTCCCTTCATCTTGAAGAAAGCACTGTCGTGATAGTAAGACATTTAAAAATTTGCACCGCCTCTTTGAGAGCGTTTACGCGTATCAAATCATTAGCTGAACTAAAAGGTGGGAGAGGAGAACGTGAAAAATAAAGAGGAAAAGGGAGAGAAAAAAAGGGGTCGGGGAAGAAAAAAAAAAAAAAAAAAAGAGATGTATTGGCCAACGAGGGAATCGAACCCCCAGTGCCTAGCGATACGGAGTAAGGATATTGAGTAATGATACTGTAAGGATGCTTCGCTAGGCCATTCCAATTCGGCCACTGGAAAGAAGCATTAACGCAGTATATAAGGTTTGTTCTAGGAAGAGACTATTATCACATTATATAAACTCTTCTCTAGCTCCTGTAACGCGGTTATGCGTACGCTGTTGCTAGCTGAACTTCGTTGCAGCAGAGGGGGGAATGGGAAAAGATGAAAGGGAAAAGAAGGGGCAATGCCATCGGGCACAGCTACGCAAGACCACAGCCAAGATACGTCGGGCCCTCGAGGAAATAGAATAGTTTCTATGGGTAAATGCAGCATATCACTTCTAGAGGCCTTGTGAATACTTGAAAGCACTATGTTCGACAGATTGCCTCTCTTCGTGACGTTAAATATAATCCATCTATCCATCTAGCTACGCAAGGCTCAGAGCCATCACGAAGGCGCAAGGATTAAACGATAAAGATGCTCTTCTTATTTATATATAGATATGTAGCGCTTAGGAAGGTCATTTTGGAGACGTTCGTGCAACAACAATAATCTATTGCCTACCTACCATAAGCATAGGGTCAGTGGCGGGCGAAGAATAGGGGCGAAAAAAATGAAAATGAAAAAAGAAGGGCATTGGCCAATGGGGGAATCGAACCCCCAGTGCCTAACGATGCAGTGTAAGGATATTGAGTAACGATACTAAGTAAGGCTACAGAGTAAAGATGCTTCGCTAGGCCATTCCAATTCGGCCACTAGAACAGAGTGTTAATACGGTATATATAGTTTGCTTAGGCTTGCCTTAGGTGAGAGAAGGCCATCAGGGTACCCATCGTAGAGTTCTATGTGACTTGGCCTTGTTAAGAGCGAACGAAGTGGCTCGAGTGATCTGCACCCATTGCTTTCCATCAGGTACAAATAGATTTCATGAGGGGGGTTCAATTGATCGAGTGTAAAGTTTCTCGAAAAGAACCCTCACTGCTTGGCCGCACCGTTCTTTCCGACCTATAAAGGCCTTACGGCCCTATATATCTTACCCCTTATTCTCCTATGAGTCATTCTTACAAAGCAATCCACCGCCCTATTTTACTAAACGAACTGCCAATTCTGCACAAGACAGTGTACCTTTAACGACATCTGATTTAAAAAGATATAATACGGACATATTCAACTAGGTATCTTCAGTTCCGGGATACCTAGTAACATTACGGCTTACATACATAGTAGGTATCAAATATCTCGTCACAAGCCAGAGTTGAAGCTAGATGCTCGCCGCGCTAAAGCCCGTTGAATCACGACAAGGTTAGGGCCCTAGGACTTCTGATCATAATTTCCCTCCAGGCTTAGAAAAGAGGTGGCAGGAGTGGTAATCTCCCACGAGTTTAGAAGCATTCAAATCGCGTCGATACCAATTAGAAGTTACAGCAAGCATGTGGACTAATGGGATCTCGCGATCCAGATATCTTACTAAGGCAAAAGTGGAGGTATGCTCCGGTCTATTAAATGGATCAACAGGGCAATATAAGCACAGTTCTAGCTACTTTATGATTCCATGCATAGTTATTTTTATTGCATATAGGGTGAAGTTCCGCGGACTATATTCCCCCTATCAATATCATGCTTCTCAGGCATACACGTACAATACCAAAACTTCATTGGATATTGACATCGGCTAGTCTCCGGTTTTTTGTTTAATTAGATATTATACTGATTAATTACCAGTATCAAGCCCGATATGCCGCATCACCCTGAGAAGCCAAAGAAAATCGAGGTTTACACCGTGCGATTGAGGTCGCCCAAGGGGCTAGGGAATCGATATCGTCGTCTTGATCATGGGCACTGTATCAACTGCACAGTCAAGGTTAGCCAAAGAAAAAGAATAAAAAAATCTTCTGAGGTGTTGATTCAGGCGAGGCAGTGAAGCACGCGACCTGCACACTGAAAATTAAAGGATACGTTGAATTCTCTCTGATGTTTCGCGTGGAGATAATGGGAGATTTATATTAGATTATAGTCAAGGCAATTATTAGCCGAGATGCTATCCGCCGAAGAAAAGCTCTGGATGCCGGCTATACATACGTCAAAATACAAACAAACAGGGTGTATTTTTTTATCTGCTGAGAGCTGTCAAGGACCTGCTTGGCGTGACTTCAATCCCTGCCGTCTTTTGCGTCGGGGTACTAGGATGGGAGGAAAGGCAATATGCATATCCAAGCTTATTGCATTAGTAAAATAAATCAATGCCCGTACCGCTGCCGGATATTCGGGAAGTGCGTTTGAATACCTAACCCCTATTTTCAGTGATTACGCAATCTCTTGTGCTCACATCTCTAGGGTGCCCAGATCAGGATCAATGTGTACAGATGATACCTTCTACAGCATGCCTTGTCTTGTCATTCCTGTCATTGTCTTATATCTCAACTTTATGCTAACCGAAATCACCATGCAGGACTAAGTTCAAAGTCGCAGGGCTGCCCCTAGAAGTCAAGCTAGCATTTCTTTTCAGCTGCATGAATTTTATAATTCTACATGAGACCTTCTATCTACCGGCGAGTCCAGTCCTCTTAAAATAGATGTTGACACTTGTAGCATAGCTAGGCGCAACATAGGTCGTTAGGTTATGGTATGCGTTGAGGTATTCGACCGGTCTCAGGAGCCCCATTGGGCTACCCCAAGCTTGTAACTTTCTATATCTCTGATGCAAAACCATCACAAGACAAAGTATCGGAAGTATTGCGTCTACTGTCTTTCTCGTAAGCTATAGAGCAGCGTAAATAGAAACTATGACTTGAGAAAATTATCATCCGCTATTCGACCGAAGAGCCCTAGAGACCAGCGTGCTAACTTTGCCACGGCACAATCGAATCTGATCCCCGATGCATGCTGTCGGCCCGATGCTAGCCAAGGTGCATGATGATCTAAGCAAAGCTCCGGTCTCCCATTAACATAACAGACTCCCGACACGATACGTCGTCGACTGAGATTAATAGTCACTGAAAAACGAAAGAATATGTGAAAGGGGCAAAAGCCCCGAGTTCGTCAAACGGGAATAAGCCTTAAAACTCAACAGGAATGTGCATACGCTGACATGGAGATGCCCAGGCTTATTTAGATGCCGCCTTAGCAAGCGGTGAGATCATAGCCAGCTGGCCTCATTCTCGCCACTGGGCTATACCACGTTTACGAAGCCTGTAGCCCTAATGAGATTGGACGTCTTTTGAATCACACATATATACCGCACTCTAGAGACTTGGCTGCTTTCGCACTTGCCAAGATTTTTACAAGTGATGAGCGCAACGAAATCTAAAACGGGACATTATTCAGGGGCTTAAACCTGAGTAGTAGAACGCATAGCGAGTAAGGAAGAAGAAAGTCTATAATATTGGATGTAGTGAGGTGTATAATTAAAGCTCAACGAAGAATCAGTCTCTGCGAGCTATATAAAGGCAAACCGCACGTGGCTCCGTCGCCTGTGTCGTCTGAGGATTTAGAAAACGATTCTGTCGTGTCTCATTATCCATAAGTGTATGTAAAGCATGCCAGTCGATGCGAGTCGACGGATTTCTATGTACCTCGCCCGCTCTCGTTCAGAGAGTGATATATTGATGTGATCCTGAGCATATCGACGCCTCTATGATAAAAAGAAGAGTATCTCTTCAATATTCGCAAATCGCCATTAGTGAATCTCAGAATCCATAATGCCTTGCCCCCAGAACCATGCCTGAATATATTCTTCCGATAATCACAGTTCGTAATTGCGATTGTGATCTCTATCCTATTATCCGTTTGAAAACGGTATTCCGTCGTAGGATGTTGAGCTGTTTGACTGCCCCTCTTCGTGATCATTCAAAAACCGTGCCGGGTTGAAGTGCATTGCATTGGTTGGTTCCCGTCCGTTCATGAACCGTGTCCTTTTGTAAGGTATTCCATCCTGTCTGTTGGAAAACTGTGTTATATCGTAGAGTATTGAATTGTTTGGCTGAAAATCGCCATGGGTGATGTTCCCTACTACCGCCGGGGAATGTGAACTGATGGATGACATGCTGCATTCGCATGGAAGGTTGACTAGCATGTTGGATGTGATGGTCCCGTTCCATCCTGGTGGGTAAAATTGCGGAGTTCCAATCTGGGCTTGGTTCTGTTGCTGGCTCTTGAGCATCATATTCTCGGCCTTGAGAGCCTCATTACTCTTTTGCATCTCGTTGATGATAGCTTCAAGATCCTTAATCCGCTGGTCCTTCCTCTCTCGATACTGTAGCGCCTGCGGGTTAGCCATCGACGACTGGTAGTACATGATTCTGGCACGGGAAGGGGTTGCTCTCCGTCAAAACGGTGAGAACAACCATGGAACGACGCACCGCCCGCTGGGATGCTCGATTCTGAGCTCGTCTACGCTATAAGATGTCAGCCCATCGTTAACCCGATCTGGATACAGCCCTGGGTAAGGTTCCCTACAGAAAGAACGGATGGCGGGGCGTTCTTATATCTGTTTTCTCGCTTCCGTTTCGGCTTAACGACTGGCTCGGCTGAGGGCGCCTCTAGTAATATCTCTTCTGCTGGCTCCGGATCCGGTGTGGCTGGCGGAGAAGCACACGGAGAGTGATCTTCGAAATAGAACCCAGGGTAAGGGCTATTGTCGGCAGTATAGCCAAGACCTAAATCGATACCAGAGGGCTCCGGAGAGGATATCGGGGCGTCGACGGGGTCGGAATAGTCGTTGTTCTCGTTCTCATCCATGATGACATTAGCTGTAGACCAGCTGACACCAGTACATATCGTGCTAAGTACGCTATGATAAGGGAGAGTTATGAGAATGGGAATCTCAAGACACCCGTGGTCTAGCTACGAGAGTTTTTATAATGCCCTAGAAGAGAAGAAAGGATTGGGCCTCTTCGTCCCCCAGCGTATCTCCCGACTATGAATGTAAAACAATAAATAGAGTTCAAAAGCCTCGACCATAGACGAGCCGAATTGTGCACTACGGCCTACATGGTTGGTACCCAGTAAAGCAATAATACCATATCAAATGTAGCTTCTGTTTCAACCCTTGATCATGGATTCTGCATGGACTGTACATAGGCATTGGCATTATACCCTGCAATGGCCAAGCACCCTGGCGTGCAGATGCAAGGGTCATAGTCCCGACAAGGGCGGATATGCAGCGGTGTGGTTGACGTATGCCACTTCTGTAAGTTTTGTTCCAACAGGCAGGGCAGACAGGGCCAAGCGACCATTTCGCAGACAGAAGCATATCACTGTAGTATCCGGCAGTAGACTGACGAACGACGAACTCGCCCGTGCTCTATTTTGCCCAAAACGAGAAAAGGGGATAATTCTAAATGGGTGTACATGCAAAGTTAATTGCGTTTACGCTCGCAGGTCACCCACTGATCGGCGCAGTCCCCACGCAACGCTATTTCTTGAGATTGATTTCCGAACGAGACAAGGTACAGCTTACTTACAAGCGCAGAACGAGTGCAGCCTCTCCTCCCTAGTGATTTCTGCGGAGTGGAAACCTTGCTATCTCGCAGGAGGGGTAAGCGGGGTGTTCCCACACCAAGATATAGTGTAGTAGTATTTATCTAGATCGTTACCTCTCATGCTACTACCTACTTGTATATACGTATCTAAACTAGTAAATGCCCAGGTAGCCTGCTTCACCTCTTGTGCCACCGATTGACCAAATTAGAAGCGGCTAGGATTATGGGGGTTAAAGCCTACCTGGTAGTGACTTATTGATACTACCTCCCGGTACAACAACCCGAAAGACAGGGTTAATACGTGAAAGGAATCCTACTCTTAACCCACAATGGCTAGCAGTGTATTTGCCCGGTGTTTCTTGAATCTATGGAGCCACGTGCCACATGGGGCTCGTTTACTTGGAGATCTAAGAACTCAGTGACAATACATGTCGTTGAACACCACCTTATATACATACCTACTCAACCCGTAAGTCCAACATAACCTACTATCGTCGGACACAGAGCGGCGATGTGATAATTATGAAGATGAGAGGCAATAGTAGGCATAAAGCCATAATCTCATATGGAAATGGTATAATTATTGAATTAGGCGTGAATTTGAATTCATTTCTATGCTAAAGTATATCTGTGGCACAAGAGCCTATAGCAGCTATTCAAGCACCGTTGATCTTAGGCCCTCGCATAATATTACCTTGAGCGGGTGATCCGCGCCCGGCTCACTAGACGTAATGCCCTCTTCATTATATGCATTTGGAGAACATTCCATTGTGCAGGTTTGTACGTCCGAGAAGGACCTTGCAGGTAGTATTAGAGGATGTACTCGTTTTCACTTACTTAACTTGAGCCCCATCGTGTGTAGCGGAATACAATATTAACTAGCACCTTAGATAGCTGTGCCGCAAAGATATAAGCCCCCAGGATCATGATAACAGGGTGTCGAAAGTTAGGACCCGTGTCTTACCAAATATTGCAGCAGTTGGTAACGATCACACGTGCCGCCGGTTTCAAGCCCTGCCAAGATATCACTGCATCCCAGGTACCAATTTGGAATATCCGAGAAGCGCATTATATAATTGGGTCGTCAAACACGGTCATCTACCGCGACAGCGGTTTACGATGTATGCAGTATAAGTTCGATGTGTCTATTTGTCCTATTGGCCAATGTGTATTCCAACCTCGGCCAAATATTACTACCAAGAGGGAAAAAGTCTCAATAATCAAGTCTAGCGGGTTGTAAAGGAAATTTAAAGCAAATGAGCCGCTATATGGGCAATTTCAGTGAGCCTGAGCTACCGGTGTTTTGTACAAGTGGAAATTATTTCTGTCCTAGCTGTACTGCGGCGGCGAAGCCCCGGCTTCAGCCCTAAAGTAACAACCCAGGCCATAAGGCGGAAGGGTAAGTGAGTACTGCCGAGACTGGGCAAAATGACAGAAGGTTGAGCTCCATCCTAGCTGCCGCGCCACGTTGCTATCTTGGGGGATGGTTTCACCGATGTCTTTCAGGTCGTATTGATGTAGCTGTTCGATACCTCGCGTAATTGAGTTGCAGTTCCCGTCCTTCTATATCTTCAAGTGTGGATAAAATAAATGATACGCATCAGTCTATGGTTTGGTTCCGCGCTTACGCTGTAATCTTACAACCCAGACTGACGGGACACACTGTGGCGTGCTCGGATGGCCGTGCCATTTACTGTATTTAGCACTCATAATAACAATCATAAAGTAGGCAAAGGCTGCTCTAGAGCCCAATTCTATTAACTATATTGGTTTTCTGTGAGAGCCTCCTCTTCACCTCATAAATGTGTAAACCTGCAATGATTCATATTGTTTATTTTATATCAAATAAGAAATGACCATTGTACTCCCAAGGCACCCGGAGCCTACGAGTACTAAATAACCCCTGGGATTATGAATCAATACATTGCCAAGAAACTATCAATCGAAGCACGAGTTTTACTTAAAGCATTGAAATTCGGGTTGGGTTAACTATACAATAGTTTGCGATTATTTATTGTCTCGTCCTAGACCTATATAACAAAACATGACCTCGGTCTCTTTAAAACAAACTTTACATACAGCGATCGTCAGGCAGAGATTGATATAGGGGGAGATCAATCCACAGGGGGTTTGCGTTGATTTAGTACTAGTGGCTAGATTTTCGTTGATTTCTTTCTTTACTAGGCCATACCCTAGATTCTAGTTTTCTTCTATTATAGCAGGGTAGGCTAGCCCCCAACTTTCTCCTCTCAAATATGATATTTCAGCCACCCAGTCAAATCTCTCGAAGCACTGTAAACATGTCCAAGTCTAGAATACACGCCCAGTTCCAATACTGAGTCCTCATTAGGTATAGCTATCTTAATCTGACTCGTGAGCCGTTTAGAGGATATTTCTTTTCCATAAAAATAGCCTCTATTGTAATTTCCGCCATTCCATTCATCTCTCTCTCTGCTATATTCCAACCGGCACGAAGACTCGGTGTGAGCAAACAAGGGCCTCTACAGCCCTACAACCACAAGCATACTAAACTAAGCGTCTCCGCCCGGCTATAAAATTTGGCATCATTCTACAGCCTAGACTCACACTCTAGTGTATAGATAACTCTACATCGCACTACTACATACTCCTGCAGACAGGGCCGGCACTTAGAAACCTTCTACTAAACTCATCACGGGATAGCATCAAACGCAAGATCTTGTGACCGCCAGAAGAGCGGGCATATGTCGGGGAGGGAAGATCGTTAAGCAAGATGGCGTAAACAATTAGCGAGAGTCTGCGCCTATGGCCTGATACCAACCGCGGGTCATGCACCGATCCGTGAGAGAGTTACCTACCGGCCGCCCAACACACTCGTGGAAACGTTATATCCATCTCGCACACAGACGTTCGAACTATGCAAGTCAGCACGGCGGCATGGAAGCGACACGCCAAGTCACCAAGAGAACCCACATTATCTAGTATGCGCATGGCGTGGGCCCCGCCATATGTATAATATTACTGTTTTATGCAACGCCGCCCATTGAAAGAGTCGGACCCGAGCCCATGTCAGCGGACTTCCTTCCCGCTCTACCGCGCGGCTAGTCTTCCCGAAGAGTGATAGGTGTTTGGGGCTGTATGCGTATCTGCTCGCCCTCGTATTAGTTAATACAAGGGCTCAGAAGCAGCTCGTATTTCTTCTACGTATTGGTATCTGCTGCCCTGCACGTAGGTATAAAGATGAGCAGGTGGCTATAATCCGAAGTTCTAGGACTATTCCATAGCCTTAAACATCCCCGTCATTCTAATTTGGGGGCTATTCCAAAACGCCGCTCGCTTATGGCTAACGTGAACATGTACCCCCAGAAGCTGGAAGTCTTAAAGAGGGTGGCATAGTGTATCGAAACAAGCTGGGGGAAGTACGTAGTACAGAAGATAGCGCCCAATCAAAGGTGGCGGTGAATGTCATGGTTCATCCCGGTGGGGGTTCACGGCTGGAGTGTTCTATGATCTTCGTGCCGACCCAATCCTGGGATGGTTATGGCACAACCGAATTTTAGCTAGGTAACTTTAGACGATGTCGCAGGAACAGGAAAAAGACTTTGGCACTTCTTTCAAGGTTGTGCAGAATAAAATTTGCGCGAATCCAAAACTCGCTCGAGGACTTAATTGCCTTATCGAGAGAATATGTGCAACAAGTTTCAGTCTATCTGACTCTGTAGAACACATATGTCATCCAATAAATCGAGATAGATTCCGGGGGCTTATTCTCAAGTATAGATCTCACCCCCAACCTAAGCAGCGTAAACCCATAAGACAGACCCCTGTCCGTCAGAAAAGCGGCGTGCATGCAGCTTCAGATGCAAGCCCGCAACTATCTCTTTCAATCCCAACTAATCAGCGTCTCTGCCTGTTTGCGCAACGGTGAATTACAGTCAAGTTACAAGATAGACGAAGCGTAGCGGGTTACTTGATACGGAAAACGAGTCCGTCGGGTTGCATAAGGGAAAGACCCTCGCCGCTCGCGTAACGGTGAATGCTAAGATATGCGTATATACCGTGATCGACCGACCCTTGCTTAGCTATACCATCATCGCCGAGCTCGCATTCTCTTTCTGTATTTGGTGTCCGCCGAAGATAATCCGCCATCATATTTATCTTCGGTATATTGAGATGCGTCGTTCAGGACTCATAGCAATGTCAGGGAGTCATTGACCGTTCCTTCATCACGAACAATACTAGGCTACAGCGCTACATCGCCACGGTACCGATATAGTATCATCAAATTGGGCACTGAACTGCCTCCAGGTGGTTACGAATACACTGCCAGTTAGAACGGTGAAACAGCGTAACATTTCAAATAGGACTTCATAATCCGTACTGTCAGGAACCGCAAGCTAGGGGTAGGTGATGACTATTGTTGTTGCGCAAAGGCTCCCTAAACTACCTCCCTTGGAGTCATCTAACTATATACAGGAACAACCTCCTTTGTCTATATGCCTTGTGATAGTCCCCTTGTGTTCTCTAACACGTACCCGGGTACTTACGATCTCTAAATAAAGAGAGCACATGGTAGTTAGATCTTCTCGTGTAACAATGAACACTCGAGACACGCGCACGGTGACTAGGGGTCTACGAAGGGGTCCTGGTCGCGGCCTCAGGCATTTGAGAACTCTACGAGTAAGTCGTCTTATCTATGGTCCACTTTATAGAGTTCGCCTTGTCTAAATATCATGAAGCGTAATTGTAGCGCTAGAACCTGGCCGAAGGCTCAATAGCGCTGAGTAGAGGCAGATTGGACGGTTTTGTTCATGATTGCTTGAGTGAGACGCTATCATAGAATCCTAGCTTCCCACAGAACGTAATGGGTCGGGCCAAATATTATAGAGAAGAGCAAGCGGCTCTCGTAGATCTTGTCTAGTATTTAGTTCTTAGGAGGCGCACTGCCAGCCGCGCGTTTGAGACCATCTTTGGCTTGCGCAATTCCGGGCTCGAAACCAAGCTTCTGGCTTAGCTCAAGGCTCTCGTGGAATCTTCGCTTCGCTTCCTCCATATCGCCGGCCATGGCCGCGATATCCCCAAGGTTGCACATAGCCACAGCGCAAGCCTCATCGCACTCCTCAGTTCTATCTTCACCAGTAACTTTCTTTGCGGTGCCCAATGCCTGCAAGGCCCACGAACGAGCACTGGCTAATAGGGTGGCCCTAGTGGGTGATTGACTAACTGGCTGACCCGACTTCTCACTTGCAGGAGCTGGTTGAGTGTTAAATGGAGACTGAACCGGCTGCTGAGCAAGAGAAATTGCTAGGTTATTCACTAAACACAGCAACTGATAAGTATATGTTTATACGTTATAGAAGACTGAGTCGTCTTACTTAATACAGCAGTGTGGCAGCTATTCGGTGGTGAAAGCGTCACCGCCTGCAGATATAACGGTGCCGCGAGATAGTGCTGAGACTTGGACTCGTAATGGTTCCCTAAAGCTGTAGGTATTGTTAGCAAAGGCTAACTCGGAACGGAGGGATACGCGGACAGGGTGCGATGAAACTCGTTTCCACTTACCTTCCAAAGCTCCTCCAATCTGTTCGGGGTTCATCCAGTCACCCTCTCCCTCCTTTATACCCTCAACTTGACGTCGCTGCAGTTCCTTCAGAACTGTCTCAACTGCCCAGACCAAATGCTCACCGGCCGCATCACCCTGTAGAACATGGTCGTCGGCGTACAGCTCGCCAAGCTTGACACTGATCCCCACCGATCTGCCCAAAACTCTCGTGCGCTTAGCCCATAGGTTCTCCAGTTGAACTTCCCCAGCACCAGATCCAACGCCCTCTTTCGGGACACTTGGTTGTGTTGTCGCCGCCCCTATCAACCTCCCAGACTTGTCGACCAGCCCATCCCGGACGCTCTTTTCCATTACCTCGACCCATTTCTTACAATCCTGCAACAAAGACTCTAATGTCTCTATCGAATTTTCGAATTTCCCAATCCCCTCTAACCAGGCTGCGATCTGGATCCTAAGGCCTATTACTTCGTCGGAAAAGGGGTCGAGTCCGGAAGCTGGGCATTGCTCTAGGGCAAGTTTGTAGTATTTGAGTGCCAGTTTCGGATCAGGCGCGTAGTTGCTGTAATACAGGGCGCGGCGGAGAGACTTCGCGATCTCGGGGGGGAAGCGGGTGAATTGCTCGGACTGGAAATAGTGGAAGTAGGCGTATACAACGTATACAGATACAGCAGCGCAACCGCAGAGACTTCAGAGCAGATTAGCACAGTCTCGACATGCATAGTGGCGCCTCCCGACAGCGAGCAGAGGGTTGGGTTGCGTACAGAATGATGGCAATAACAAGCTCCTCGGGGCTCTGGCGGAAGAGCGTGCGCAGGTTCTGGCCGCGAAAGGCGCGGAAAAGGGGCTTGAAGCTTAAGCCCTGGCGCAAGGCTCGCATTATAAGCTTCGACGGCGGCATCGGTGGTATCGGCTTGTTCGCATTCTTCTGAGGCGATGATGAGTTTCGCCGCCTTTGCATAAACTGCAAGATTGCGAGTGCATCCTTCTCCCGACGTCGAGCGCTTGCCGAACGCACCGAGCGCATCGAGCTACATAACTGGGATCTTGCTATCGGAGTTTGGTGTAGACATCGGATTTGAGAGAGGCCGTTGGCGGGCCATCGCGTCGTAGCTCGAAATGCAGACATTGTGCGTAGTATTAATAATATGCGACGCTACAATTGAAAATAACAAACCAATTGATTAGCCTGGCATGGTTATATGTAAGAAGGCAACGACACCATCAGACTTCCGCGATGAGACGATAGGTATGCACAGTGCTGCTGTTGGAGCTTCAAGCTTGGCTTGGGAAGCTTATCGACGAAGAAACGCCCGTATCGATGACGCCAATGAGAGACCAGCTGTCAGACTTTTGGACAGCTGGTGGGTCTACCTCGGCATCCCCTAGCAATCTACCCCAGGAGATCGGCCCGCCACGGTAATGGCCGGAGTGTCATCCATCATGTGCGAGTCGAAACAGATGACGAATTGTCTTATGGAATAACTGAAACATCTTATATAAACTTCATACCTCTAATTAGACTACACTCCTCGCTGGCTTAGTAACGTCTAACGGTTGTGTCCATTCAGAAGGCTCTCAATACCTCGCCACATATCTCTTATCACTTTTTAACCCCTGCTCATCCCCTCGTGTTATCATCTCACCAGCGGCGTCACAATGGCTAGCAAGTTCGAGCCCAAGGTACCCGTAAAGCTTGACCCTCCTAAAGATGATCTGATTACGCTAGAAGAATTGGCGAAGGCAGATGGTGAGTTCTCTTATGATCGATGAGATATTATCTGTTTATATTGCCATCCTCCAGCATATACTCTCAATACCAAGCTTCACCCTGGATAAGTTACACAGGCACTAACAAGATACACCTAGGGTCAGAAGGGAAGAAAGCTTACGTGGCCATAAAGGCAAGTCATGGCATCTCAAGCAATTCTCATCTCATCGGAGGCTTTTGACGATGGTTCATAGCTACGTTGAGGAGCCGATAAATCCGGTCGCAGGGACTCAAGCTGCTTATCTCAGGGGAGAGGCTAACTAACACCTTTATAGGGAAAGGTGTACGATGTCACAGGAAACAAGATGTATCAGACGGGCGGCAACTACAACGGTAAGTTGCAAGATCGTGACTCTCCCGGCATGGCGATACGTGCGTTTCTGGATTAGGTCTAGTAAACGGGTTCGACCGTCTCACCGTACCACGGATACGGGGAATACGGGGTTGCCCTTTACTCAGCTCCACCAGCGACCTTCCCTCTTTACTTACAACGCTATACTTCTCACCCAATAATAAACGATACGAGCCAATGGACTAATCTACCCGACTAGTATTCGTGGGTAAGGACGCGTCACGCGCATTAGCGAAGTCGTCGACGAAGCCCGAGGACGTGCAGGCCGAGTGGAAAGATCTAGACGAAAAGGAAAGAGGCGTGCTGAATGACTGGATCACCTTCTTCTCGAAGCGGTACAACATCGTCGGGGTCGTCCAGGGCGCCACGAATATGGAGTAAGGTGCTGCAAATCCACACACCCCTCCCCTCCCACTCAGGTCCAATGTCTATAAGGCCACAACTCTAGAAGCGTTCTCTTGTCTTCGATAGCAATCGGATGCGAAATGGACAGTGGCAAGATAGGGATGGTGCCCTTCGGCGTAACCGGGCCGTGTTTGCCGGCGGTTGAGGCAGCAGGGCAAGGGAGTTCAGGTTCGGCCTTTGATATCTCGTGGTACCAATCAATCTTAAACAAGTCCGTTTGCCAACAATGTAGTACCTTGTTATGCCCCCCACGGGCCCGATCGCCGAGCCGGGCTTGCTTGGCAAATTTCCGTCAATTTTCTTTGCCATACCGCCACTACGCGTATGCGCAGAGGCCCTGTCCCACGTGAACAGCAATGCGCGGTATAGTTCTACACACACGCCTCCCGTCCTCTTGCCGCTCTTACACCCTTGCTTGCTCACCTATCGTAACTGTTTCCAGACCGTATGCGCTGACGACGTGGGGGGCTCGAGGGTTATGAGGTGGACGTTGTGTGTGTTGCATTTTTTCCAGTTACACAGCAGCATAGGTAACCATCGTGTCTCCCAGACGAGCGAGCAAGTGAGTAAATAAGTGAGGCGCGAACGCATGTAATAAGAAGACGAACATGTCGACATGAAAACGGACGTGAGACGAGCACAACATACTCTAGGCACTCGCCTCTTATCCGATTCGTGTCCATACATGCCGCGCAACCTCATTTTGTGTCATCGGCCCCATCCCTCATAAAGCGTAGACTTGCAGTACTGCACATCTTCTTACGCGTCGTGACAACAAGTTGAGTCACCGCACAGCAGACCCATGTCCCGGGTTTGGAAAATATTCTCCGCAGTCTACCTTCCGACCCGCGTCGTGGCACGTCGCCCAGCATAGCATTCACAGTCTGCCGTCCCCTTCTCTCTCCTGTATGGCACTCTACACGGCATCAGTCGTGTATCGATCTATTGTTCTCTAAGCCTCTGGGCACGGAGAGTGCCGTCAACGGCTGGCGTGGGGGTTAGGAAGGAACGAGAAAGTGAGAGCGAACGGTTGGAGCTGAGTTCAGCGTGACAGCTCAGTGTGCCGAATTAGCAGTATCCCGTGAATGCCAACATAGGTTTTCTCAACCCAATATGAGATAGTATCTATCACACGTTAAAATACCAATCCGGCGGTAACCGGAGGCGCCCAACCAACCTTCGGGTTCGCGAGGCGGATCCCACCACCCAACTAAAGAGCCGCCCACGCCTCAATGCCGGCGTAGCGCCCAGTATACCAGGTTACCCGCATGCGTCTACTGCAATGCAGTTCATCGGGCCGCTAAGCCCCCAGTGTTGTACCGCCGTTATGCGTAGGTAGATGAATCCTGGACTCTGCCGTGGTGCGTATTTGCCCACCCGCGATCGACGCCAACCGCCTACTTTATACAGGGATGGAACGAAGCTTGCCGTCTCTCCCGTAAGATACGCGGGTGTCGTAGTAGGTTGCACCGCGCGCTCTGCGCGTCATACGTACATGCTTACATGGTATATACATACATGGCTCGATCCCCACGTGGTTGTCCCTTGATGGACGGTGAGTCACTGGGGAGGGGGGCAAGTGGCAGGTTCCAGACCGCGCTTTCGGGCCTTGGGGTAGTATTGTTCTAGAATGCTCGTTAGTAAGCGGTGGGGTGATGTCGGTCCCGAGAAGGCCTCCTCCGTCCCGTGTTCTTCGGTCTACGAATATCGTCATATCGGAGTCTTATGTGCGTAGGCAGACGTTGTGCTCCCGTGTCTACTTAGTTTCCTAGAGCCGTCTTTCGGCCTTAGAGCTTTCGGGTAAAAATCAGATATTGGGCAGTTAGCTTCAGATTCCATATTCGGACTTGGCATGGTCGTATACGACGTATACGCAACTATACTCGGAGGAATTTTCTCAGAGGGACACAACTGCTAGTTTGTCACATCCCGGGCACGGGACACAGGTTAATCATTTCTGGAGTCTTATATGTGAGAGGTTTCTTTTAGTGTTCTGCTCAAATTTTCACAATTATGTTGGGAACTCTTCTCCATAAGGATAACCGTCTCACAAACTGTTGTTCATGCATCTCTTGTGTTTCCCCCTGAAACTGGTATCCACCCTCCTAGCCTAGACCGACTAAAAGGTTGATATTGATGCCAGATGGGGTAGCAAATGGTGTAGCCGATTAACAAATTGTGCGCTCTCTAGTTGACCAAACAGCAACAGTATTACTCGAAAGGGGAACAAGAAATGAAAAAAATAGTCGCTGGATGATTAGCCAGCAGGACTGTTCAAAAGTTATCCCGCTTAGGGGCTCGTAAGAGTTCTATCTATTTGTCTATCTACTATCTATTACAGGGCCCGGTAGACTCCGCCCGACAACACACCGTATTTTTATTTTCCGTTAATATCCTAACTCCTACGCGTATTTCTATGCAGTAGTAAACAGGCAAGCAATCAAAAAACGCGTCTGAACACAAGCACACTCCTCATACACACCCATCCCTTTCCCGATCGACTAGCCGGTAGCTTAGTGCTGCATCATTTGATGTCCTTGCGGGTCCCAGATGACGCCGTTGTGCAGACGGAGGCCGACGGCGAGGCAGTCGTCACAAAGTTGTCCGTCCTGGTACCACGAATTTCGTAGGATTTTGACGCCGAAGCATTGGTGGTTCGGGTCGTTCCGCGCGAAGTGGCAGTGTGATTTCAACCGCAATACTGAGTGGCTGCACACGAACATGAACTCTTCCCAGTCACACATTTTGAAGTGATTGCGAGGACAAATAGAGTTATGATTTCCGGGGATATGCTTGTGGAGGAGACGCAAGTTTAGACTTAAAGCCTGTTCTTGGCGAACACGGTGTATATTATCCCAATGAAGATCTAGATATCAATTAGTTGCTGGCCACCCGGGAAGCTAGGGCTGGACTCACTTTGATGAGATGGATATATAGTGCTGAGGTATGATGCTCAAGAAGTCTGAACTCTTCTATAAGGCGTAGGGTGGAAGTTGAGATTGAGATGAGCCTTCATGATCAACTGGCCTGGATGACGCCCCTTCTTATAGTATTGACCCCAGTTGTCAAGTAGGAACAGATACTAGGGTACCCCTTCAGTAAAGGGCAATCACCATAAACATTATGCTTGCTCGTCTGAACACTAAGACCCATTCGACGCAGCTTGCCCGTAACAAGGGGCATTGACCCATACGATTTAGCGTTGTTCAGTGCCGAGTCGTCTGATATATCACATTCTCCACCGAGCACATGGCCATAGCAACCACACATGCATAAAAAAATCTTTCAACATCGTGAATCACAAACCCTTTTGTACAATACGATCTCTCATGCTGAATACGGGACAACAATAACAACTACAAATTTGTTGTGTCTTGTTGATATTCAATCTAACGGGTACTGACGGAAATGAGACTCAACAAGAGAGCAAAGCGACGACTCATTATGACTTTAGCATTCAACTTCCTGTAATGTCTAGCAAAGGCGCGAACGCACTCAGGGACTGCTGCATATGAAATGCGACAGGTTTGTGACGTAGCTTCCCGAGTACAATCATTGAGCTGTCAAATAAACAGAACAAAAAACGGCTACTTGCTCAACGGGTCTACTAATCTGGATCTTGATACCAGTTTAAATTCTCCCTTCCTAGAGCTGTCAAATTCTTGCCAAAGGCGTTTGGGTACTCCAAATGATGGTACGGCCCAAGGACAGAGGACCCTTTGGGTTCCATTCGAATGCCACAACATTGCTGCGATTGCTTGGATTTACACCTCGTAGACGAGTACAAACAGGTGGAAGTCTTCGAGGTGGCGCAACACAGGAGGGGACTCTGGAGAGGCTGTGATACCCAGGCGTGTATCCAAACGGACGGTGGCTACAAGCCGAGTTGAAATAGGTCCAGTTGAAAGAAAGACTGTACGAGTTGGATGGAGACTCAAGGCCGTTTGATATTGGCCTGCGGCTCGGCTCTTTGCAGTGGGGCAATCTTGACGTGCATCCGGCATGGTAGACGGCGTTTTTCTTCGCATACTGTATGCTTGATTACAGGGGTTACTCTAGATGCCGGTGATGGCGGAAGATTCCGTATGCATGGCTTCAGGACAACAATTGGGGGGGTAACTAGACCTGACGATTGTTAATATGCAGTATGCATAAGCTATGTCCATCCATGGTTCGGATGAAAGGGAGCGTCGATGAATGCCCGAGGCTCTGGTATGTCGCCGGAGATCGACCGGCTCGTTGTCGCTGAGCGCCGATTGCATAGGTGGCTTGGCAAAAAATATATATATAAACAAAACCCTCAGGGTTAGGGGGAAAGGGATTGGGCCATTAAGATAGTTAGTTGTAGATAGGATGGCAAAGCTAGTTAGAGTGCCTACGCAAAGTAGGTTAGGTTAGATGGATGCAACAGGTGATGTGCATGCTGTCACTACTAGTGCCAAGCACATGTCAAACATGTTGTGTGAAAACGCCTTGATCTAACATGGTACTTACTTGTACTATCTCGTCCTAACCTATGGCATTAGCCAAATCGCCGTGCATTGAAAACTAGAATATGGACGACTAGATGTGGCATGACTGGCGGCGGCTTGGACGAGAATGGTTAGGAACAAGGTGCAGAAAAGGGTAAGTATTCTAGAAGATAGGCCGTTTTCCCAAACAAGTACTGGGATAACTACAACAACAACCACATAACTCAAAGCACTAGCTAGTGTCTTGTATGTAAATGCTCGAATGCTCGCGGCTCGCGGTTTGAGGGTTCGCAATGGACGACACCTACCGTACCGCATGCTTAATGTTGGTTGTTGGTTTTTTTGACGAGCCTGGGTTGGTTGACCAATGGCCGTACTGCAGAACCTGTGCCAAACAAAACGCCGACGGCATCAAAAGATCCCGATCGTACTGTAGGTATTATTACTAAGAGGTATGCAGGTAGGTTCGGTACGTAAATGGTTGCACTGATTACCTCAGCTGCCTCTGGCTACTGCACAGAATCGGGCTGTGCTCATGACAGATGCCACGGGGAAATTGCGCTGCATCGCTAGGTATTCCACGTCGCTTTGAGAGAGACTGAGGCCAGACGTGCGTATTCTGCAGAGAGCCTCCCAAGTCCTCGGTACGTCGACATAGCCGGCCGTGCACGGGCACAGGTCTCCAGGATCCTAAATGTTAGCGCGGCGCTAGTAGATCAGTTAAACACGATTAGTCTAGAAGTAATTTTATAGCTAAATTTCTATAGAGAAGTACTTATTCTATGATTTGTCAGTATTTTACGTTATATATAAACAGGTAATTAAAGCTATTTTAACTTGCGCATATGCGTAGGTCCATAGTTTAACTACTATTTTAACTATTAAAACAATAAAAAAAACGTTAGCAAAATATATTAAAATAAACTATAATAAATATAAAAAACGCTATTAATTAAGTGCTTTTTTAATGTTTTAAAAAAAACTATAAAAATAACTTTTAATATATTAATATTAAAAACAAAATTTAAAACTAAATGTTATAGCTATATAAACTTTTTTAAAGCTTTATATAATTTTATTAATTTAAAGCTAAAGCTATTAAATTAATATAAAATAAAAAGTTTAAAATTTATGTTTTAAAAAAATATTTTTTAAATTTAATTTATTATAACTTTATAAGCTATATTAATATGTTATATTAATAGATTTAATAAGCTTTATATATATTATTTATGCTTTAAAAATTAAGCTAAAACAATATAAAATTGCTATTAAAAAATTAATAGTATATTTTTTTGCAATTTTTATATATAAACAATTATTATTATAAAATTTTATAATATAATTTATATTTATTAGTATTAAAAGTTATTAGTTTTAATAAAATTTTAATAATTTATATTATAAAAAACTTTAGCTTTAAATAATAAAAATATAGCTATTTAAAGTTTAATTTAATTATAAAAAACTATTAAAACTATATTAAATTTATTTATAAATATTTTAAAAAGTAGCTAATAATTAAAAATTAAATAATAAACATTTTAATTTTTTTTAATAAAATATATATTATAATAAAGCTAGAACAGTAGTTCAAGGGTAGTGCCTTTATATTAAGTAGTAAGTATGATGATCTAAAAAAGAAAGGGAGGCTAAGGCTTCTGCTTGCAGCAGAAGCCTTAGGCTACCCACTTTTATTTTATTTACTAGAGTGGCACTAAGGGTGTAACCCCTTGTAAAGGCACCCCTTTTACCTAACCGTGTTAAAAGCTTATTTATAATTAATAAATAATTATATATAATTATAAAAACTTAATAACTTTTAAGCTTTTTTATATATAAAATTATAATATATAAATGTTTTAAAGTTAAATTTAAAATATATATAAAAATTTTTGTTATATATAGCTTTATAACAAAAAAAATATTATAAATATTAAATATTATAAATATATATTATTAAAAATAAAAAAATTTTAAAAATAATTAAAGTTTTAGTTTTATTTTTAATATAATAACTATTATAATTAAAGCAGTAGTATAAAAGCTAGTTTATTAATTTTATAAATAAAAATTTTAAGCTAAAAAAAAAAAAAAACAAACAAAATATATAAAAAACTTTAATTTAATATAA